>CM076574.1:1121989343-1122149663 GCA_034641835.2 Pinus albicaulis
TGCTTTTAAGGTATCTACAAGAGGAAAAGAAAAGGAAGTTGTCAAAGAATCCAGCTATATATCCGATGAAGAAGAAGCGAATTTTGTGAGAAAACTCCAACTAGGAACTGGAAGATTCAAAGGTAAGCTTCCCTTCAAATGTTTTGAGTGTGGAAAAGTTGGTCACTATGCTACTAAATGTCCTTATAAAGAAAAACATGGTAAAGGAAAAAAATTTGAAAAGAGGAAGAGTTATTATGCAAATGAAGATGATGATGAAGTGTCCAGTGAAGATGAAGAAGATTCTGACCAAGCTCTACAAGTGCTCATGGCAAAGAAGCAAAAGAAGAAGGTTACTCGAGGAAAGGAGATACCTCAAAAATCATGTATAGCAAAGATTGAAGAAGATGAAACAGATTCTGACGAAGCTCTACAAGTGCTCATGGCAAAGAGGAAAAAGAAGAAGGCTACTCGAAGCAAGGAGATATCTCAGAAAATTGAAGAAGATGAATTTGATAGTGATTTGGGCCCTTGTAATCTTCTTTGTGCAAGCAATGGTGTAGAAAGTGAAAGTAAAGTTGTGGATCTAGAACAAGCTATCAAGATCAAAGTTGAAGAACAACAAAAGGAAATTGATAAGAAAGATTCTATCTATAAAGAGATGATCTCTCAAATGAAAGATCAAATAGAAATGCTGAATGGACAGGTGGACAAGTATCAAAGGTTTCATACTTATGCATCCAATCGAATTAAAGAACTAGAAGCAGAAATCAACGATCTAAATGCAGATCTCGAAAAATCAAGCAAGAAGAATGAAGGACTTGAAGCTACAATCATCTTTCTACAAACAGATCTTGAAGCATCAAATAAGAAGAATGAAGAACCTCTGTCATTTGAAAAGGAAGGCCTTGAAGCAGAAATCATCTCTCTCAAAGAAGATCTGGAAAAATCAAATAAGAATAATGAAGAGCTGCAACAAACATGTGAAGAAAACGAAAATTGGTTGAAAGAAGAGATTCTAAATCTGAAGGATCAAGTAGAAGATGGAAGAAGGAAAGAAGAAAGCTTGATGAAGCAATGTCAAGCCTTGGAGGTTGAGGTAAACATTCTCAAAGGTAAATTAGAAGAAAAGGTTAAACTTTTGAGGTTTCAAGATAGTACTAATATTTTGGACAATATTCTGAGTAATCAAAAGTCTCCTGCTATCAAACTTGGTCTTGGTTTTCATGAAACTGTTAAAGGAGAATCTAGCTCACAAGGAAGTGCTAAAAATTCAGAGGATGTCAATGCAAAACCTGAAGTGTTGAAAGAAACAAAAGGTCAACCAACAATGATGAAATCTCAAAGGAAATCAATCAATAAAGTTGAATGCTTTAAATGTCATAATTATGGGCATGTTGCAGCAAATTGCAGGAGCAGATCATTTCAGCCTCAATCAAACAGTTCCTACATAGAAAGGTACTCTGGTTTCTTCAAGGGATATTGTTTTTCGTGTAACAAGTATGGACATAAAGCAACTGATTGTAAAAGGAGGAAGATTAGAAATACTCATTATGATTCTTATGCTTATTTCTCTGGACACATGAGATGTTATTCTTGTAACAAGTATGGACATGTAGAAAAGGAATGCAGGTTGAACATATATGAGAAATTGGATAACTTCCAGCACACAAATAAAAAGTTCAAACAAATCTGGAAAAAGATGGAGGACCAATCAGAAACGTAGGGAATTTTGACCCTACTGCAGTCATCCGCTTCTGAAGCTTACTTCTCTGATTGACTGCAGGAATGATGTGGGATACATTATGAGATTTAGTAATGTATCGTCACAGGGGGAGCAATGTATGATGTCTCTCATGGTTGATTTTATTTTTTCTGGTTATATGTATTTCTGACAGAGCATCTGGTATGAAGATGACAAGTACAGGAAGTACAAGTTCAGGGGGAGATGAAGGAATGTGAAAAATTTCTATGCTTCACTTTCCATACGCGAGTTCTATTAACAAAAGTCGCGTATACGCGCGAGTTCCAGTAGACAAAGTCGCGTATTCATTGATGATAAGAGAATTTATATGATAGCTGAAGATCTGGAGCAGAGGTTCAGGGGGAGCATCAGTCTAACTGTTAATAACTGTATTATTGACTCAATATCAGCTTAGTTTCTCAGTTCTAAATAATGATGATATGATACATGGTTTCTTGTGTTGAAGATTGTGGATGAGTCTTGTTTGCTTGTTGATGAAGAGTATTCATGAGATGAAAGTCCTATAATTTGGAGATAAGGGCAGCCCATGCAGAGATTGTTGCTGATGACTTGCTGATGAACGTATTCAGGTTGCACAAGTTAAGATGGAGCACTGGTTCAGGGGGAGCAGCAGGTTGAATACTAATGATTGCATTGTTGGCAATATGACTACTTATTCTTTGGTTTTTGTGATACTCATGCTCAAATGATGATGACTTGGTACATGGTTTATTATGATGAGATTTTGAGCCCTGGTTGCTGATAAGTATATTTTGCGCTCACACATGGATGAGTTGGATGTCGTTTGATTCATAAATAAGAATAGATCATGCAGAGTTTGTTACTATGGTTGAGATCTTTTGCCTACATATGTTACTTCATGTTAAATCTTGAAGATCATGGTGATATTGGACCACATGGATGATTGACACAGAGTTGAAAATAGTGTTCTGGTATGATAATATCTCTTGGAAAGATTGTATTGATGCTGCAAAGAATCTGAAGGCTTGGATACTAATGGGCTTATGCTACAACCGGTGGATGACGCTTGAAGACACAACTACACTGTTCTGTAGCTGATCAGAAACGTAGGGAATTCTGACCCTACTACAGTCATCCGCTCCTGAAGCTTACTTCTCTGATTGACTGCAGGAATGATGTGGGATACATTATGTGATTTAGTAATGTATTGTCACAGGAGGGAGCAATGTATGATGTCTCTCATGGTTGATTTGATTATTCTGGTTATATGTATTTCTGACAGAGCATCTGATATGAAGAAGACAGGTACAGGAAGTACAAGTTCAGGGGGAGATGAAGGAATGTGAAAAAAAAAAATTCTATGCTTCACTTTCCATACGCGGGTTCTATTAACAAAAGTCGCGTGTACACACAAGTTCCAGCAGACACAGTCGCGTATGCTTTGATGATAAGAGAATTTGTATATGATAGCTGAAGATCTAGAGCAGAGGTTCAGGGGGAGCATCAGTCTGATTTTTAATAACTGTATTATTGACTCTGTATCAGCTTAGTTTCTCTGTTCTAAATAATGATGATATGATACATGGTTTCTTATGTTGAAGATTGTGGATGAGTCCTGTTTGCTTTTTGATAAAAAGTATTCATTGTTGAGATGAAAGTCTTATAATTCGGAGATAAGGGCAGTTCATGCAGAGATTGTTGCTGATGACTTGCTGATGAACGTATTCAGGTTGTACAAGTTAAGAAGGAGCACTGGTTCAGGGGGAGCAGCAGGTTGAATACTAATGATTGCATTGTTGGCAATATGACTGCTTATTCTTTGGTTTTTGTGATACTCATGCTCAAATGATGATGACTTGGTACATGGTTTATTATGATGATATTTTGAGCCCTGGTTGTTGATAAGTATCTTTTGTGCTCACACATGGATGAGTTGGATGTCGTTTGATTCAGAAATAAGAATAGATCATGCAGAGTTTGTTACTATGGTTGAGATCTTTTGCCTACATATGTTACTTCATGATAAATCTTGAAGATCTTGATGATATTGGACCACATGGATGATTGCTTGACACATATTTGAAGATGTTGTTCTGGTATGATAATCTCTCTTGGAAAGATTGTATTGATGCTGCAAAGAATCTGAAGGCTTGGTAACTAATGTGCTTATGCTACAACCGTTGGATGACGCTTGAAGACACAACTACACTGTTCTATCTATCTGTAGTCCAGGGAAGCGTTCGAGTATCTAAGACAGAAGCTGGGAGTGTTCTCTACCAGTCAAAAGAACAAATCTGCATAAATTTAGAAGATAGCATTGGATATGCGGGTTTCATGAAACACAGTCGCGTATATACGCGAGTTCCTGCACAGAAAACCGCGTATGTCTGATTGCTGAAAATTTTCTGTTTGGAATCAGCTCTCTTCAGCACAGCTGCAGTGCTGTTTGGTATCTCTGATACTGTTTGGTATCTCTGGTGGTGTTCCAGTTCTCATAATTCTATTTCTAATGTTTTGATAAAGATGCCTTGATGATTTGTTGGTAAAAGTGTTCAGGATGCACTAACTAAGGGGGAGCCTTAGTCATATGAAAAGGATGCGTGGATGCACAGATTCAGGGGGAGCATTAGCTTTGCTGAGTATAATGCATTGTTGGCATTATGATGATTCTGAAATATGTTCTCTTTCTTGAGGACTTTCTGGTGTTGGTCATAAATGGTCATATTTGTAATTTGATGAAAAGGTCTTGTTGAGACCCATGATGTAAAATTGTAATATTCAGTCATGTAAGGACTTGTCAAAATTGTAAACCCACTTGGTTGGGTAGCTGAGTCAAATTTTGTAAACCCACTTGGTTGGGTAGTTGAATTGAAATTTGTAAACCCACTTGGTTGGGCACTTGAGTGTCATGTGTAAATCCACTTGGTTGGATATTTGATGTAAGTATGAGTCTTTGGTGATAGGAAAGTCATAGAGTCATGTACTTCATTGGAAAATATGTTTGAAGATTCAGCATGAACTCAGGGGGAGCTTGGTCACTTCAGTATACATCAGATCTGCAAAACGCTTCTTCCACATGAGGAGAAAAGGGGGAGAGTATGCTGGTTTTGGTCCGCCCTTTGCCCTTGATGTCAAAGGGGGAGAGTGACTTGGTGTTTGAATGGTGTCAAAAATGGAGAATGAGACATGGTATCATTGTATTCTTAATATACCTATCTGTTGTGGTAACCAAACACCATCGTGGTTGCCATCAAGTCCAAAGGGGGAGATTGTTGGCAATATGATGTAGAGTGTTGTCCTTGATGGCAACCCACTGAATGAAGATGAAGACATGCGAGTGTTGACATGTGTTGTCCTTGATGTAAATCCACCTGATGAAGTTATTCTTGACTTGATGGTCTTGGTAAATGATGTTTGTTAGTAATATGATGCTGAGTGTTGCTCTTGAAAGGCAACCCACTTGATGAAGATGATGGAAACTTACTTGATGAAGTTGTGCTTGATAGAATATGTCTTGATGAACTAAATATGATGTATCTACAATGTATACAGAAGGAAATGAAGAAAGGAATTTAGTATGTGCTAGATTTATGATGAAAAGAGTATGTCTCTAGGCATACGCGGATTTGCCTAGGGGAAGTCGCATATGCACGCGGGAATCAACGTTCCAAGTCGCGTATGGGCAAAAGCGCTCAAAAAGTGCAAAACCAGGGGTAACCACCATGGTATTGACCCATTGTATTGGGTTATGATTTGTCTAAATGACCCCGTCGAGGAATACCATCGGAAGTAATGTAGTTTTGGGCTCATGGTATTGTTTTGGCTCATGGTATTGAAAAAGGGGCTCATGGTATTGAAAAAGGGTAAACCTATATAAGGAGAAGAAATTCATTGTGCAAATTATGAGTGTGGGTGCAAGATGTCTGAGCTTGAATGAATACTTCTCTGTGAAGTATATCTGTATGGAAAGGGTAAAGGTTTGATAATAGATCTGAATCTATGATGCACCTATGAAGAAATGATGAAGCGGAATATCTAGATCTGGAATGTATTTGTATCTGCTAGATCTATTTATGGAAGGCTTAGATCTGAGATGAGGCGAACATCTGTCTGAAGTAAAAGGGTAAATCTGAACTGAATATCTGATCTGAAGAAGTATGCTGCTCTATAATAATTGAAGATCTATACGCTAGTTCGCCGCAGAGGAAGCGCGTATATACGCGGCTTCGTTGAAGAGAAAGCGCGTATGCGCAATGAAATATGTATAGAGGTATACGCTGGTTTATGTGAACGGAAGCACATATATACGCGACATCAGTGAAAGGAAAGCGCGTATGCAAACTAGGGTTTGCTGAAGTCTGTGGTAAGAAATTTCTGATCTGTTCTGCTGGTTTACTAATATCTGTCAGTGAGTTATATGTATCTGTTTCATGGTTGACTATGCTTAAGAGTATGGAAAGGGTTCAGTTTGAAAATATGATGAAATGTGGCCTGCAAGTGGTGTCCTAAAGGAAGCTTTGGATCCAGTGTGAAAATTGATGAAACGTGGTCCATAAAGGTGCTGAGGGTTGTAGCCTTCAGTCAGGGGGTCGTAGCTCCCTTCCAGGTGAGGCTGGTAAACGAGATCAGGGGGTCGTAGCTCCCTTCCAGGTGAGGCTGGTAAACGAGATCAGGGGGTCGTAGCTCCCTTCCAGGAGAGGGAGCATTAAGCAGTCGGGGTTGGGCTCATCGGGAGAGGTGAACAACGAGCACTGGATGAGTTTTACTGCGATGTTGGTGGAAACCTTTCCAGCACATATGTTGTAAGATGTTTTCTCTATAATAAAATATTGAAGGCTAAGCAACTGCAGCGGTGGTTTTCTCCCGACTTGGGTTTCCACCTAAACATCCTGGTATTCATGTGTGATGCTTTGTGTGATGGTTTATTCTGTTCTTACTACACATGTTTGAAAATTGATGAAACGTGGTCCATAGAGTTGCTGAGGGTTGTAGCCTTCAGTCAGGGGGTTGTAGCTCCCTTCCAGGTGAGGCTAGTAAACGAGAGCAGGGGGTCGTAGCTCCCTTCCAAGAGAGGCTGGTAAACGAGTTAGGGGGTTGGAGCTCCCTTCCAGGAGAGGCTGGTAAACGAGTGCAGGTGGGTGCCGGCGTGCTGGTAGGAGTCTACACTAGCACATATGTTGTAAGATGTTTTCTCTATAATAAAATATTGAAGGCTGAGCAACTGCAGTGGTGGTTTTCTCCCGACTTGGGTTTCCACCTAAAAATCCTGGTGTTCATGTGTGATGCTTTGTGTAATGGTTTATTCTGTTGTTACTACACATGTTTACTGCTAACTTAACATCAGATGAATGAATATTTCCAAGAACTAAGTTAATAAATATATACATATTTAGATCTCTGCTAATACACGAGTTGTATGAAGGATATCCGCGTGTATACGCGAGTTTACTAAAGGAAAGTAGCGTATGGGTTTTAGAGAGTGAAAAAGTAAATTTTTTTGAATATGCAGTAAATACTAATTCACCCCCCCCCCCCCCTCTCAGTATTTTTCCCAACATTTCTGGCCCTGATGTAAAAGGTAAGCATTCAGATGGATCAGTTTCCCCCTTATATATTAGTCTTACTATTTAGGATCAGATTTTACATAATGAAATGTTATATTCAGGAGCTTCCCGCAATTTAATGCCAAAAGCTATCATAGAAACTCTGATTTTAGAAATAACAAGGCCATACAAAGATTTATTTTCTCTTGATTCAAGCAAGGTTAAGTGCATTGGATTGATAAAAGACTTATGTGTGAATTTGGTTCAGTATCCTGGTAAGAGCATGGTTATGGATATTGTAGTAGTTGATATCCCACCAAAATATGGTATGCTTCTTTCACGCTCATGGGGAGCTAAGTTGCAGGGATATCTACAATTAGACATGAGCTATGCCACCATAACAATGTTTGGACAACCTAAGAAGCTTTATAGAGAAACTTTAATGAAATACATGGTCAATAATGCTGAGAGATCAATAAATTATCCAATCTACTCAACACCAACTGATCTTGACTCTTTCATTTTATGTAACTCTGACAATAATGAATTCCAAACTGAATTAATTGACATAAAGCCTAAACCAAACAATGATAATATTTTTCATGAAGCCCTTCGGCACTTAGACTTTGATGGCTCAGTCAAAAAGTCAGGAGCAGGAGCTGGAGTGTGGATCTCAAACATTGAGACCAGTTATTCGGAAAGACATGCCTCTAGACTCAACTTCAAATGCACTAACAACATGGCAGAGTATGAGGCACTTATCTTAGGCCTCCAAATCATCAGAAATTTAGGAGGTAAGAGGATTTTAATTATGGGAGATTTATAATTAGTCATTAAACAAGTAAATGGATATTATTTTTTTCATAATCATAGATTAGCTAGATATAGAGATGCAGCAATTGATTTATGTGATGATTTACTAGAATGTAAGTTTGCTACTATTCCTAGAAATCAAAATTTGCAAGCACATTGCCTAGAAAAATTTTCTAGAACATGTAACTTACCTTTCCAACCAACACATAGATATACTGCTGAAGTTAAATATAGACCCATTGTCCCAGAAAATGTCAAATACTGGTAGATTTTCTCTGAAGATGAAGAAATTTACCGTTTTTTGAATAGTGAGGATGAATTTCAAAATTGTATGATAGACACAAATGGTAATTTAGATTCAAAATGTAACATATATTTATATGTTAATTGTGAAATAAACAACATAGATGCACATAGACTTACTAAACCCACTATATTTACTCAATCTGATATAGATAACTTAGAGAAGGTAGATATAGAGGAAATAATTGAAGATGAAATTGAGATGTTAGATTTAAAAGATAATTTCTTACCTAAGGTTTTAACTCCTTTGGAGGATTTGTTTGATTCTAATGATGTGCCCAAAAAACCTAAAATGGAACCAGTCAAGTCTGACATTGAAAAATATAACATTGGGACAGAAATAAAACAAAAAATTATGAAATTGTCAAAATATTTACCCCCTCAAGAAAAATAAAATTACATGGAACTATTAAAGGAATATCAAGACATGTTTGCATGGAGTTATGAAGATTTAAAATCATATGACACTAACATAATTCAACATAAGATTCCTATAAAAGATGATCAGAAACCATTTAGACAAAAATTGAGGAGGATTAATCCTGTCCTCTTGCCTTTGATTGAAAAATAAGTTAAATGCATGTGTGATGCCGAAATCATTTCACCAATTAGATATTCTGATTGGGTTTATAACTTGGTACCTACAAGAAACAAAACTGGTGAAATCAGATTATGTGTAGATTTCAGGAATCTTAATAAAGTGTCTTTAAAAGACAATTACCCTTTACCCAAAATGGACCATATTTTACAAAGGGTAGTTGGTTCTTCTAGGATATCTTTATTAGATGGTTTTTCATGTTATAACCAGATACTTTTTCAAAAAGAAGACCAACCTAAAACAACTTTTACCACTCCATCGGGCACTTTCATATATGTGAAAATGCCTTTTGGATTGATGAATGCTGGATCTACCTTTCAGAGGGCTATGGACATAGCCTTTGCTAAGGAAATACACAGGTTTTTGGTTATTTATTTAGATGATATTACTGTTTTTTCTAAGACAAATAATGAACATTTGGATCATCGGAGACAATTTTTCATTAAGTGTAGGAAATTTGGTATATCATTAAATCCTAAGAAAGCTCTTTTTGGACTAGAAGAAGAAAAACTACTTGGAAAAATAATTTAAAACGAAGGTATTAGGATAGATCCAGCAAGAATAAAAACCATACTGCAAATTCACCCACCTAGGAACATCAAAGAGTTACAAGAATTTTTAGGTAAAATTAACTTTTTGAGAAGATTTATTTCTAATCTAGCAGAAATCATCGAGGAACTGAATAACAAGTTAAAAAATGACTCTGTTTTAAAATGGACAGTTGAAGCAAAACAGTTATTCAAATCCATTAAACATGCTTTAACAAAAACCCCAGTCCTAATCAGTCCAGACTTCGAGAAATATTTTATAACTTTTTAATTTGCCTCAGAACATACCATAACTGTAGTTCTACTGTAGAAAAATGACCAAGGTTTTTAACAGCCTATATCATTTTTCAGTAAAACCCTTAGAGATGCACCTTTGAGATATAACATAATGAAAAAACAAGCTTTTTCTTTCGTTAAATCCATAAAATATTTCAGAGTGTACATTCTTTACTCCAACATTATTGCCTATGTCCATAATTCTGTATTCAAGGATATTTTAACATAGGATGGGCCAGATGGAAGAAGAGGAAAGTGGATTGCCACTATACTTGAATATGACATAGATATTAAACCAACCAAGCTCATAAAAGGACAAGGTTTAGCCAGAATTAAGGTTGAATCCAATTGTAATGCTTTAGATATAAAATTTATTTCCTAGACTGATGACCAGGAAGAGATGGTGACTCCATTGATCAGTGAAACATATCTAGACTCACCATGGTACTTAAATATTATCTTTGTACTTAAAAATCTGTAAGCTCCTCCTGGATTAACTAGAACAAAAGCTAGATTCATCAAACTTAAAGAAATGAGATATTGTATTCTAGAGAAAATACTTTATTGGAAAGAACAAAGTGGGATTTTACTGAATTGTTTACTAAAACCAGAAGCTGACAAAATTCTTGGATAATTTCATGCAGGTGATTGTGGAGGACATTTATATTGGAAAATTATAGCAGAAAAGATTCTTAGGGCTGGTTTCTATTGGCCTTCCTTATTTGATGATGTGAAAAAATTTGTTACTTCATGTCACAAATGTCAGATTTTTGAAGGAAAAAGGAAGTTCTTACCTTTACCACTCAAACCTATTTCTTCTGAGATTCCTTTTCAACAATGGGGTTTAGAATTCATTGGAGAAATTCACTCTCCATCCTCTGGCCAACACAAATGGATATTGACTGCCACAGATTATTTGACCAAGTGTATAGAAACCATTCCTACCAGACAATCCACTGATTTAGTCATTATCTATTTCATAGAAAACAACATTTTATCTAGATTTGGATGCCCACAGAAAATTATTACTGATAATGCAGCTTCATTTAAATCTAAGAAAATGATTGCCTTTTGCCACAAGTATCATATTACCCAAGGCCACTCTACTGCTTATTACCCTCAGGGTAATGGCCTAGCTGAATCTTCAAATAAAATCCTTGTGAGTATCATCAAAAAACTACTTGAATAAAATAAGAAAAATTGGAATAAAAAGTTAGTCTATGCCTTATGGGAAGATAGACTTACTACCAAGAAGTCAATTGGAACATCTCCTTATTAGATTGTATATGGGATGGATTCATTTTTCCCATCGTCTTTAGGTGTTCCAGCCATGAAAATTATCCAAGAATCATAGGTAGAACTCAATGATATACAAATAAGGATAAATCAAACTATCCATCTGCAACATACTAGGGAAGAAGTCTCTGAAAAATCTCAAGTCATTCACGAGAAAATCAAGAAAAGTTTTGATAAAAGAACTAAAGAAGATGACTTTACCATAGGAGATAAATTGTTACAATGGGATTCCAGGATAGAAGAAAAAGGAAAACATGGAAAGTTTGAATTTCTATGGAAAGGTCCTAATATTATTTATGGGTACAGAGGTAACAATGCATTTTTTTATCAGAAATTTGGATGGAACAGACATTCCAAAAAGACCAGTGAATGGTAGAATGCTCAAACACTACTATTCTTCTGATTTAACTAATAGTAAGTCCTAATTTCCTTTTACATCATTGTAAATATCCATTGTAGTTTGTAGATTGGATTGGATGTTTTATTTCCAAAGTTGAAGCCCAGAGTGAAGGCCCTAAGCTTTGAAGAGTAAAATATCATAACTGTGATTTGTTGCAGAAAACAGAAGACAGTTACAGGATCATCATGGTCAAAATGGAAGGTTAATGATCTTAGAGTTCTTGACATTTCACCAAGAAATTCCATCCCCATATGAATCCGCTGTTAGGCTCCTATAAGTATAGGATCCATAATTTGGAATTGACTTATGATAGTCTTGTAAAAATATATACATACTTTGCTTTCTGCAAGTTTTTTTCCCATATTTTGTAAAAAATAAAAAATAGAAAAGCAAAAAGAGGGTAAATTTCTAAAAGAAAAATCAAATGACTTAGAAAAAATAATATACCCCAAAGAAAAAGAAATAAAACATGAAAGTGTGCAAGTCCAAATTCCACTACTTTTTACTTTGTTACTGATGATTATGGCATAGTGTCAATAAATGCCATAATCCATGATGAGTTGAACTGCTTAATCTTGACTTGTCATGTCTCAATTTTATTGTTGTATAATAGTGAAAAAACATTAGTCAGACAGTTTAATCCTGACTAATTATTAGATAGGTAGAGAATAAAGAGGAGCTCATCAGTTTAGTCTAAGTCCTCGGATGATATAAGGTAGATTTAGATAGTTTTTATTGCTTTCAAAAGAATAAAATTTTCAAGGTTTCTAGCTCAAATGCACCTACAAAATGGAAGAAAAAATGTTAGATTAAAATTTGGTAGGTAGAAAGAAATGGGAGAGTCATGTAAATACTCTTCACCAGGAAATTCACTAATTTCCCCTCCCCTATAGTTATTCTGCATTCTAGACTTTCAGTCAAAGAGGCTCAGAGAATTTCCCTGACTTCTGTTGGGACTGGACCCAAGGCTCTATGACTGTTAAGTTAAAAATGTTGAATTCCTATGTTAATCCCTAATTATCATCAATTACCCTACATTCATCCATTTTCACTTCAAGTCCATAAGTAAATACCTATTATTTAATGAGAAAGAAAATCCCCTTTGATTAATTTCCTTCACTCATAAAAACATAAAAGCCCTCTAAAAATATTATATTCTAGGTCAATGTGGTCAAATTACAAATGATAAAGCTTTGCTTTTTTACATCATCACTTTACTTATTCATATGGATATATTTTTGTGTTTTCATTTTCCTATGTCATATTAACTTCTACCTTATTTATTAATTCCTTATAAAAATAACCTCATCCTATTAATATAGCTCCTTTATTTAATTATCCCCAAAAACCCACTAATATAAGTTTTTTTTCCAAATTTAACTAGCCACATGTTTTAAATAAAAACCCCAAGTACACCCCCTTTGGCATAAAACTAACCATATGTAAATATCCCGCCCTTTATAGTGATAGACATTTCCATAGCCTATAACTATATAATAAAAACAAAATATGAAAAGGCTTTAGATATGTTTTATATATGTCTAAGTTGGAAAATATTGCCCCAATTATATCATTCTAACCCTAAGTTTTATAAAGGTTGCTCATTTGTGCCTTTATAATTACTTAATATCATTCTCTGCATTTCTTAAACCTAAGGTTAAAAGCCTAAGATCATTTATCCTAAGCCTTTTTACCATCCCTGATGAATAAAACCTCACGTTTTATATCATAGGTAACCCATATTAAACCCTTGGTTAAATGCAAACTCCGCCTCACACGCATATATACAAACTTTTGACATATATATTGCCACCCATATTTACCCTTTGCAACTGTATAAAACCCACCTATATATGATTTTAACCTTTACCCATTTGATATACTTTGAAAGGTTTAAACATATATTAATGACCGCACATATAAAGCCCCCTGGCCCCACATACTTTAGACCGCAGCTTTCAGGCTCATCCTGAATGTTCGCTTCCTCTTTCCAAATATGACGATCGACGATTAGTTTCATGCTCCCAAACCAATTGACCATCGAACTCCCAAATGAGCGCAAAATGGGCGGCTTGTTTGTTACAACCTCCTATGATGTGTCGTATTTTGATATGATCACGTTCATTTTGGAAAAAACCATTTACCACCTAGACTGAACACGAAACCTACTTATGGTTTCCACATTTGCAAAAGAAAAAACCACTCCTGCCAGTGATTCAATTCGCATTTATGACAGTTCTAAATATTAATAACAAAAGCTAAAAACTTTGTTATAATGTTTATAATGTTATTGTGCACATTCCCGACTGTTAAATAACCTGCTCGATTATGCAAAGAACCCATATGCTCAAAATTGTTGAATTATATCCAATGAAAGAGCTAATTTCCACCGATGACCTTTGTTTGAAGACCAATTGAAGCCATTTCTCTGCATCACCAATCCGCAGGAATCATCAAAGTTGCAAAAACCCTTCTCAGAAGCTTCATGATACCTGCAGATAAGGTATTTTCCCAAAATTTAACCTGCAAATTCACAACTTGAACCTCCAGTTGAACTAGCTAAGAATTAAAGAGTGAAATTGCCCATCTATTTTGTACCGAAACCTTGAAAAAAGAGTGTAAGCCCTCGCAATTTTTTCCCAGAAATTTCCATTTGCATAGAACCTAATTTTGAAGCTAAAATTCTTAGTCCGGACCCTTTGAAGACAATTCTATGGTTCAAAAGGTTTTAAAACCCACTGAAATCCTTAAAACCCTTTTGTGCAGCCCTAAACCTTCAAAAAACCCGTGTTTTCTATCTCAAGTTCATTCGTTGCATCCTAAAAATCATAATTGAGAAATAAATTGCCCACTGCTATCATTCTTACCCATAAAGCTGCTCAATTACCCTCTGTGAAGAAAAACCAACTATATAAAATAGTCTAATCTTGGTGTAGTTACCTCAAAATGACCAAAAAGAAAATTACACCCAAGGGTGGAGAATCCAAACCTATTAAGTCTGGAGGATCCAAACCTCCCAGGTCTGAAGAATTAAAAACCCCAAAGTCTACTCCCGTTATCACTACTGAGACTACTGTTAATCCACTTCAACCTCCAGTATCCAATGAAGAGGTTATCCCTTCGGTTGATGTAGATTACAAAATTGTAGACCCTCTAGTAGAGTTCAATCTATTAGAAGTATACAATTGGTGTTATGAGAATTTTTTAGAAAAATAAGAAATGCCTCTCTGTGATACAAACTTACCTAAATATATAGTCATAGTAACACATCCTAGTCATGACTTGATAAGACTGTGCCAGAAGTATTATGTCCCAGATCAAATATCCATTGTGAATAATGACAGGAAAATCCTTTTTTCTATCACTGCAGAGTCAATCAATGAAATTTTGTAGTTACAATTTGACCCTAGGGAAGTCCCATTGTCCATAGAAGCATTGAATCAATTGTATTTGGAGTTAGATTTCCCCAAAAGATTCGTGATTTTTCAGAACTTCAAGCCCAGTCATGTAGATATTCCAAAATTTAATCCTCCTTATTCCACTTCTAAGTTTCCATAGGGTTCTAGGAACATTATTTCAATGTTATCCTTCATCTTAGGATACTTCACTGATGAGTTTATTGATGATTCCATCACTGGATTTTTGTCTACCTTGTCTCCTGGTCAGCCTCCTGCTATGATCTTTGATTTTGCCAGGTTTATTGTTGATTCCATACACCATCAATTGACAAAGTTACCCACTGAAGGGGTATTTAGGTGTTTTTCCTATTTATTTCATCTGTTCTTATTCTCACAAGCATATCACTTCCCAATAAAATTGCAGAAGGTGAATGTAGAGGGCCAACCTCTATTAGTTGTCTTCTGGACATCATTATTGAGAAAGAAAGGGAATGAATACAGCTACACAGATTTCACAGATTTTTTTGTCAGACAAGTTATGAGTTTGTTACAAAAATCAGAACAACCAAGAGTCAGTGAAGAGATGAAAATAATATTACAATTGTCAGAAGAATGCAAAATGGGAAATTGGTACTTATATGAGAAGCACACTGAAATAAGAATTTTTGGAAAATTTTTTCTTCCATATAAGTTACCTAAGTTTTTGACCATCAAAGTATTTGCTCTAGAATAATTGAGACAGGTGTTGAATGTTGATGCTATCCATTTCATGGCCTCTAAAAAGAAGACATAGTTCAAACTAAAAAATCAGATTGGTCCATTTATAGTAAATAACAGGGATGCTAAGAATGAGATATAAAAGAGATTATTAGAGCTGAAATTTCAAGTGATTTTTCCTTGGAATTATGACCCCAAATGTCTTTTGAACAGTATAAGGGTTAAAAATAAGCTTCGTCCTTTTATACATGAGCCAAAGCCTAATATTGAAATTTTTTCCAATCAAACAGAATGGGTAGAAAACACATCGGTAGATTTAGCCAACAGAAAAAATGATACCACACTTGTTGTGGTAACTCCTAAGAAGCCAGAGACTGCAAAAAAAAGGAGAAGAGATGAGGGTGCTTATACAACATTTGGTTGCATAGGAAAAGAAAAACTTATTGAGGTTGAAGATCAACCAGAGGTCAGTAATGATGAGGCCACTACAATAATCAAGGAGACTTTGATAGATATTGAAAGAGAACAAGAAACATCCAAAGGAAAAGAGACTCAAATGATTGAGGAACAAGTGAAAATGGGAACTTCTTCTTCTCAAATAGCAGAAGAAAAATATTTGGATATTAAGGATATGTATAAGTAGATTAAACAAAAAAATGAGGAGATTAAAAGTGAGATTTATTCTCAATTTCTCAAGCAGAAGCTAGGAAATTAGTATAGATTGCTTACATCATTTGATTATTCTTCAAATAAAATGATCATGTCCTATTTACAACCTACTAATTCAACCCCTAAAATAGTGACTGATTACAAAAAGATGGAATTTGAAGTAGATACTAAAAAGGTACATGAGTTGGATCAGATAGAATTCCATCGACATAGTTCAAAGATGCTATATTACACTATGGTGACAAAGGCTATTAGTGTCACCAATTTGCAAAATACTATTATCAACCTGCAAGATCAGATGAAGCTTGATAAAGGCTCCTTATATGCAAAAGATCTAAGGATCAAGGCCTTAAAATATATGATTCTACAAATAGGATTTGACCCATCTAATATACAAGCTACTAAAGTATTAATAAAACAGAAAAATGATGATATTGCGGCTCTGAGGAAACAATTAAAACTTTCTCAGAGGGAGCACCCACAGAGCAAGGACATACTTCAGGAACATAAAGAGAAATAATATATGATGCAATTGATAATAAATCTTACTACCCAAATTAAGGATACATAAAGTCAATTAGATATACTAATGAAAGAAAAGGAAATTGTGAAGGAAACTGATGCTCTATCATTCCCAAAGTTATACCTATTATTACAGCTGCTATTCTGTCTACATTGGGAGAAAATTTAGAACCCAAAGAGCCACTGGCAACTACAGTGTCAATACAATCAACTACTACTTCCTGAAAAAAATCCTCAACATCACAGGTGCAGTAGAAAAATGATGCAAGGAAAATTGTCAAAGCAATGGAAGAAATGACATTGAAAACCAATGAAATTAACAGCTTGAAGAAACAGATTCAGCTTATGGAGGCATCCAATAAAACAACATTGATTAATGCCAGCAATTATGAAAAAAAGGCTAAAATACTTGAAGAGCAATTAAAAAGCCTTCAAAAGGATTTGAGTTTCACCACACAGATTTCTTACATAAGAAATCACTTATGGACCAACATTATTGAGGCCATACATCTTCATTGGCCATCAATTCAGATAATATATGAACAAAGAGACCTCCTGTTAGTAGCTCAAGGTGAAATACAAAGGATAACAGAAGAATAAACAGATAAACCAACACAGGCACAAAGGTTAATTACCTTCTTAAATAGTAAGAACAGGACTGAGCTTGAAGAGTTGAAGAAACAAGAGACGATACTAAAAATTAAAAAGGTATTGAGACGATACTACAAATCAAAAAGATATTGACAAAGAGAACTTTAATGAATAACTTGAAAGAAAAATGTGATGCTATGAATTTTTCCTTTACCAAGTTCTTAGCAAAGTATACTATGCTAAGAAAATTAGGCATTCCAGAAATCCATGTATTCAATGAAAAATTGATGGATCAAAAGGAATATGATAAGAAGATATGGGACCATGCAAAAGAACAGGTGAATAAGCAACTGCCACAACGATCTCCAAGAGGGAAAGTTGTTCTCCAATACATTGAAGATTTATTCTTCCATTATAATGAAATCAAACATTTTTTTGTAATTAAGACAAATTTTGTTAAGTACACTAAAAAAGATGAGAACTACAGAAAACTCAAGAGTATAAAGATACTAGATGTTAAACAATGGCAAAGTTACACAGATTTATTATAGCAACAAAGGAACAAAACAATTTTTTATTTTGATTTTTTACTTTTGAAAAATCTCCTTTTACAGCAGTTAGAAGTCAAAATATCAAGTAAAGAGTATCAGGGTGAAAGGCTAGAGTTAAAGTGTATCAGAGAGAAAAAATAGTTAGCTGATTTTGACTGTAGTAATTTCCCTTTTTATAGCAGTAACATGGTGAATAAACAACGTGAAAGAGTATCAGAGATAAAGTACAATATTCAAAGAGTATAAGTGGAAAGACTATCAGTGAAGACAACTTCCAAAAAAGATATTTTGCAATATGCCAGCAAGCAAGGACATCTATTCAACAAACGATTTTGTTTGATAAGATTAGTTCTATATTTTCTAGATAAGAGGACAGCTTGCTAAATTTGTTAAGCAGCTGTCCCTCTTAATATGTAAAGATATTTTTATTTTCCTAGAGTTATTCCTATATCTCCCTACTATATTTGTAATAAACATTTGTATAAATACTTCAGTTTATGAAGTGTTTAGGGTGGAATAAAATTGTTAAGAACATTATAGAAATTTTTCTGGTACGTTGGAGGCTGACATGTTTTGATTTTAAAGCAGTAGTCTGTAAAATAGCTAATTGGACTTCATAATTTAGGATTCATGCTATAATTTGAAGAGTAAAGGGCATATATCTTGTCGTTGTTTCCTTTCTGAGTTACATACAATTCCATAAATGTTGTTCAATCTTAGTGATTAATTAGGAGTATTACTTCAGGATTAGTGTAATAACTCCCTGTCTTAACTACTTAATCATTTAAATGTTTTTTGTTGATTTCTGGATTTAGGAATTCTTAATTGCTCCTAGTCCCATTTGACCCCTGCCTCCTTCCTCTTTTTTTCGGATCAAAGGATCCATCATTTCCCTTTATTTCGAAACAATCTATCCAAATCTCTGAGGTTTATCTACCTTGCCTTGAATACATTAGCATCCTCTTAGCCTTACCTTTCTATTTCTGCTTGCTAGACTTTGAATCCATAGCCCAATGGACTAGTAGATCCCTCTTTAATTTGTCTTCAAGTAATCTTATTTTCCACCAAACTTTCAAAACAAAAATCAATTTTTCTATCATAACTGGCCTAAAATATTAAAGAAATAAAAAATTTAAATCATAAAGAGAGAGCCCTCTCTGAAATTTAGGAAGGCTATATCCTCAATTTCCAAAGTAGGTTTGTGGTTACCCCTAATTTTTTTAAAACTGAAAAAATCCAAAAGCCCACAATCTTCAGAAATTACTAGGGTGATAACAGGAATAACCAATAGTGATTAAGTGGGACGATTTCAAAATCCTCATTAAGTCACAATTTTATCCTAGTGGGTACGTGGAGGACCAGTGGATGCAATGCCATTATTTCAGGAAAAATTTCGGCCAAAGAGTGGAGGAGTACACCACACAATTCAAAAATATGTCTATAATGTTGGGTGTCTTTCAAAAGAACCGATATGTACTCCTCAAGTATTTAGGGGGTATGCAGAGTCATATGTGTGAGGAAGTGATGTTTTTTACACATAAATCAATGGATAAGGCTTGTGTACATGCACAGTACATTGAGAACATTGGCGTCAAATGAGTGCCATCAAGTGGATCGAAGCACAAGGAGTGAGAAGAAGCTCCTAAGGTGGGGAAGAAGAACAAAAAGGGTGGAAATATTAAAAATATGAAAACTATAATACACCAGTGAAAATATCGTAGCAACTACATCAACCAATCGAACATTGATGGACATACAAAGGAGAAGTGTTGGAAGTTGCATCCAAAGCTAAACCCGTAGAACAAGAAGAAAGATAATAAGAAGAATAATCTCATGGCCACTGATTCAAGAAACCAAGTCGAAAGCAGCTCAGATGTGGATGAGAATATCATATGTACTGTTGGGGAAAGAAATTGTCTGTCATTTAATTTGTCAACCCGGGGATTTCGTAATCTTATGAAGCATGCGTGCACTCTATGTGCTATAAATTATCTTTCAGTTTAGATCAATCTAACTGCATAATAATGAAAACCAATTTATCCAAGCTATGAAATCAAATAATGAAAACAAAATTAAACTAACCTATGAAATTAAGTAAAGAAAGAAAACAAATTGAAAATAAAATATAGCGCACAATCACACTTGCAAGAAATGAAATTTTAATCAAAGAAAGCATTTCAAAGCATGTAAACAAAAACAACTAATTTATATTTAGTTACTCCAACATTCAATTATGAAGTATGATCTTCTTGAGATAACGTTAAGTAACAAAGTATACCTAATGAAATAGAAAACCAAGTAAAGTATGCAAAAGGTAACTCAGCAATTGCACTCATTAAACATTCAACCATTCAATCTCGAGACATGATTAAATAAATTTCTTTGGAATGCTTTTTAGGAATATCAGTCATGAAATTAAGTGAGGATCTGAAAGAAAAATGTGAAAGCATGTAAAACTCACTATACAAAGCTAATGTATATTTGACATTCTGCAACATTCAATGTGAAGTAATACCCTATTGAGATGTTATGTGAGAAGTCAATTATGCCTCGGTCTCTAAATTCCTAGAAAGAAAATAACAATGTGCAGAGTAAATTCAATCACTGCATGCATTAGACATTCAACCATTTAGTTTAGGATCGTCATCTTGGAATGACTTTTGAAAACATCCATCAACAAAGTTAATTGACAATTATGTTCTAAGAAAATGAGTGAAAAAAAATTAAGGAAACTAGGCAAATGTTTATTCTTATTACTTCAATTTTAATTTGATTTGAAAAAACAATTATGTATATTCATGAAATATTTTAGAAGAACAATTATTACATAGTTATTCTAAAACTAATACTATGAAAGCAAATAAACTTTAATCTATAAAAGTAAGTAAATCTCACAAATTTTAGGCAGCTGATCTAAAAGTATGAGAGATGGTAAATTGAGATGCTTCATATGTACACAAAACCAAATCAAAATGAAGGAACACTCATGAGTAAGGTGCCACAATATAACTATGTATTCAAATCTTCAGCATAACTCCAATTTTACACATGATTTGATAGGAGAAAGCTTCCTCTATTTATATAAAAAATGACAAGCTATCTCATTAATGAGAGTCCATAAATCTCTCCCTATATCTCTAGAGTTACAATCCAAATATGAAGTGATAAGGCACATGTATTCTTAGAGTTACAATAGAAATACAAAATGAGACACATATCCTTATGATCCCATGATATCCTCCATCGAAATTCGAATTTGGCCTTAGGAGGCCACATAAGGGTCCTTTGGAAGCTTCATTTTGACCTACACATGGCAACAAACTCATTCCACTTTTTGGGTATAAGTATGTGCATATTATTTTCTAATTTTAAACCACAAATTCACTTAAAAATAATAGGAATTAATAAAGTTTGGAAAAACATAAATGTAACCCAATAGTGGTAATGGTAAGGTAAATGTAATGAAATGGAGGTGGAGTGAAGGTGATAATATGGAAATGTAAGTGAAAATGTAGTGGAAGTAAATGACAATTTCAAGGCCCAACATACCCCCTAACTGAAGCTATTGCATGTCCCCATGCAATCTATTACATTAATTCTTTTTTATCCTTTGAGATTTGTTTTAACTTTGCATGATATCATTTGATAGCTTCATACTTGTGCAAAGTCTTTTAGTTGAATTGCAACAAGGTTGGTTCTTGTGTTTCAACCATATTTTATTGTTGCATTCAATTTTTATCTTTGAAATTTACATAATGATAATTTGATTGTTGTTGCAAAGTATATTTCTAGTGGATTGCATCATGGTTGGTTCTTCTATGACAACCATGATTGTGTTTGTATCCAATTATCTTTTTGAGTACTTTTGAAAATCCATTGCATGATCATAACAATAATGTAATAGTTAATATATTTTGAAAATATGCAAACTTTTGAATGTGGTATGGATGTGGAAAAATGTGAATATAAATTTACCCCCCCTGCCAACTCCCCACCCCCCTCCCCAACTAATGGTATTGGAAATTTTATGAAATGAGAAAAATAAGTGTTTTTTTCCAAAACTTATCATTCTAGCTTTTCAAGGAATTATATGGTAAAAAGTTAGAAAATTACATACCTTAAGTTACCCTTTGAAAATGGATGGGATGCATCTGTGGTGGTTGAAAAACTCTGATCATATTCTTCTTCATGTGGTTGTACAAGTTATGCATAAAAGAGTCAAAATGAATTTTTATTGCTTCTACTGAAACTGCTGAATTTGCTACAAAATGATGTTGATTCTACAACTATCTTCTGATTTTGCAGTTGCAGAATGGTGCTGATATGATGTGGATGCATATCTTCTTCATTTGCTTCGAAATGTTGAAAATGATAGTCTTCATGTCTTCAAAACTCGTTGGCATATTTCCTACTATGTGAATAGATTTTTTGATGTCGAACATAGAAGGAAATTGTTGAATTATTGGCCATTAATGGATTGCATTAGTCAACATGAAAACTCTCACCATTGATGAAAATGAGAGTCAAGATGCCCAAATACATCTTGCTAGGTACGAATAATTTTTTTGTTCTCGAGTACCTAGAAGATCTGATGAACAAGGGACATTAATGTATTCCCATTGTTCGTCAGCAAGAATACTTGCCATTAAGGCATGCAAGCGTCAAGGTGTCTTTGTAATGATTTTAGATTCAAAGTACTATGGACTCAATAATTTTCATTGAAGCAAGTTTTATTTGAGAAATGAAAATGATAGGAGAAGGAAAATGGAAACGGAAGATGAAAATGGAAAATGACAATGGGTAATAAGCATGTAAGTGAGCTTCCTCCTTTTATTTGTGGGTTAGGAGTAGACAAAGAGTAATGGAAAGTGTATGTGAATAAAAATGAACAACTGAATCTTGTTGGAAAATTAATTGCGGCTTTCTTTGAATTGCTTGATTAGATTTATAATTCAAAAGGGAGGAAAGGTAATGGTCTTGATCGATATGGACATGGAATTGTTCTTATGTTTCTCATGAAATTGGTCATTTGAAGACCAATTGTGCACATAATTGGTTTCCCCCAATGATCATTCGATCATCCCAAACCTGCAAAAAAACCTTGACATAAAGAACATAAGTGTGTTAAAAAAGAAATGGCCAATTCCTCTCTAATACTTACGCAAAAAATTGAATGTCAAATGAAACAGATTAAGGAAAATCAAAAGTGTTATATTCAGTCCAATTCATAATATTGAAATAACCATGAAAAATAATTAGTCTCCCTGTTATCGGATGACTTCATGCAATGTTGTCAGTAATATGATTGGAATCTCAAAGATTCATTGTGTTCTGTAAGTTAAAGCTTCATAGAAAAATACACAGCAACAAAATTTTTAATGCCAAATACTGAGAAATCATGTAAATAATCTTCCAATTGTTCTGAAAGTTACTGTCAAATTGAATCGTCATCTGTGCTGCAAAATTAAAAAATATTTGAAGTGGTTAAAGAAAAAGTACTTTCATGAAAAATTATTTAAATCAAATTTTGCAAGTATTTTTTGCCTTATAAATTTGCTCAATAATTCTATTGTATATGCAATTTTTTTTTTTTTTTTCATTCTTATTATATATATATATATATATTATTTTTTTTATTTTTTTATTTATTATTTTTTTTAATGATGAGACACATAGGGAATGAGACACATATGTGTCTGAAATCAAATTTATTAAATCAAATTGGACTCTTATAACACATTTCATGTGGAGCAAATTTTTTTCTTCACTTGGATTCTTCTGCTTTCAGTTGCCATGTTTAAATAGTTCAAAAAAAATCATTTTTTCCTCACGAATCTGTAAAATGGACCTCCGAAGAACCCTGAATTTCTCCCAAATGGCTACGAAATATATAAAATTCCATGAAATTCACCTAGTTTACCTCATTCCCGAAAAAAACCCATGTTTTATTTTTTCCTAATTCATCTTGGTTTGCTCATAAAATTTGTTTTAAAATACGGTGTTTTTAAGAGTTACACATTTCTAGCAATTTCGTTTTCTCGCAATTACTTCTGCAACAAACTGACATTGTTGTGGTTTGATTTTTTTATTTGTAGGTTTTTATGTGTAATGGCTTGTCTCTCAAAGATCATTTTAGATCGATCTACCTCATTCCAATTACCTGCAATGGAATCCACAATATTCTCTTCATCAACGGTCTGCAATCTTCTCCTCATCAGCAGTTTCTTCATGTGATACACTTTCATTGTCTATCTCTACAATTGAATCTGTAATCTTCTCTTTGTCAGTAATTTTAAATATTCTCTTCATCAGTAGTTTTTTCATCCAATACACTTTTATTGTCTGTGTCTGCAACTTTTAAAATCGATTTCTAATAATTGCTGCTTGATGAAGACCAGATACGGAAAAGAGAAGGTTCCTTTTTTTATTTCAGTGCATGGGTATTTGCATGGATTATAGGCCTTCTCATATGCGTAAGGCCAAGCCAAAGGCTGCCCTCACGCATATGCGTGGGCCTCCTTTTGATGGGCCAAAAAAAAAAAGTTAGTATTTTTTTTTCTTTTTAAGAAAAATTGTGCACATGAAATTTAATAAATCAGAAAAATATTGAGAGGATGCAAAAAATTAAAATTTTCAGAATGGATAAAAAAAAGAATCAAGACTCAAACGACAATTTTCAATAGAATTTTAGGTCGATTTCCAACAAAAAATATAATGAACTTTTGAATTTCAATTTTAAAACTGATTGATATCATTTTTTTATCTTCCAAGTCTCAACGAGGCACGGGAAGATATCATACTAGTCAGCATCGTCAAATAAATTCATATTTTCACAAAAAAAAATTATTTCTGATGGTGATAAAAAAGACGAAGTGATTCTTACTGCGTTACTGAAATTTATTCAAAATGAATTAATCAATGTTGATTATTATTTTTTTGAAAACAAAATAATAAAAAAATTCTAAAATTCTAACTTTTTATTTTTATTTTTCCCATCTATCTAAAAAAAACTATATTTTTATTTTATTTTTTAGTATATTCATGCTTCCAATGAAGCCATTTACGGATTATAATTTTTGAAATGCTCATATCCCAACTTGGAAAATGTACCTCATTGTGTGTAAGGATATGCGAAATCAACTTGATCTTTCGATTTGCCACAAGGATCTCTTGAAGAATATATGAATGTTATGGCACAATCAATTTTTGATATGATTCATCAATGTAGTGTTTGGGCTGAATTCTAGAACCTTTGTCCATAAATGGTTAGTAAAAACTAAAAACTAAAAATAAAATACACTCTATACTGAAACTTAGTTCCTATCCACACTTCCCCGGCAATGGCACCAAAATGTTGAGGAAAAATAATTCCATGTCATTTAATTTGTCAACCCGGGGGTTTCATAAGCTTGTGAAGCATGTGTACACTATATGTGCTAGAAATTATCTTTTAGTTTAGACCAGTATAACTACAGAATAATAAAAACCAATTTATTTAATCTATGAAATCAAATAATGAATATGAAATTCAACTAACCTATGAAATCAAGTAAATAAAGAAAAAAAATTCAAAAGAAAATATACAATGCAATCACACTTGCAGGAATTGAAATTTTAATCTAAGAAATCATTTAAAAGCATGTAAAGAAAAACAACTAATGTATATTTAATTACTCCAACATTCAATTATAAAGTATGATCTTCTTGAGATAGTGTTATGTAACCAATTATACCTAATGAACAAGAAAACCAAGTAAAGTATGCAAAAGTTAACTCAGTAGTTGCACTCATTAAACATTCAACCATTCAGTCCTAAAACATGATTAAATCAATTTATTTGGAATTATTTTTAGGAATATCGGCGATGCAATTAAGTGAGGATCTGAAAGAAAAATGTGAAAGAATTTAAAACTCACTATAAACAACTAATGTATATTTGAATTTCTGCAAAATTCAATGTGAAGTATTACCCTCTTGAGATGTTATGCGACAAGTCAAGAATGCCTTAGTCTCTAAATTCCTAGAAAGAAAAAAAAATGTGCAGAATAAATTTAATCACTATAAGCATTAAACATTCAACCATTTAGTTTAGGATCATCATCTTGGAATGAATTTTGAAAACATCCATTGACACAATTAATTGACAATTCTTTTTTAAGAAAATGAATGAAAAAACGGTAAGGACACTACGCAACTGTGTATTCTTATTACTTCAATCTTAATTCGATTTGAAAACAGAGTTATATATATTCACGAAATGTTTTAGAAGAAAAATTATTACATGGTTATTCTAAAACTAATACTAATAAATCAAACAAACTTTAATCTATAAAAACAAGTAAATCTTACACATTTTAGGGAGCTGATCTAAAAGTATGAGAGATTGTAAATTGAGATGTTCCATATGTATGTGAAACCAAATCAAAATGAAGGAAAATTCATGAGTGAGGTTCCACAATCTAATTCGTTATTCAAAGCTTTAGCATAACTCTAATTTTACACATTATTTGATAGGAGAAATATTCCCCTATTTATACAAAAAATGAGAATCTATCTCATTAATGAGAGTCCATGAATCTCTCCCTATATCTCTAGAGTTACAATCCAAATATGAAGTGATAAGGCACATGTTTTCTTAGAGTTACAATATAAATAGGAAATGAGACACATACCCTTATGATCCCATGATCTTCTCCATCCAAATTCGAATTTGGCCTTACGAGGCCATGTAAGGGTCTTTTGGAAGCTTCATTTTGACCTACACATGGAAACAAACTCATTCCACTTGTTAGGTATAATTATGTGCATATTATTTTCTAATTTTTAACCACAAATTCATTAAAAATACTAGGAATTAATAAAGTTTGGAAAAAAATAAATGTAACCCAATAGTGGTAATGGTAAGGTAAATGTAACGAAATGGAGGTGTAGTGAAGGTGATAATATGGAAATGTAAGTGAAAATGTAATGGAAGTGAATGAAAATTTCAAGGCCCAACATGTACATCAATGCACAAGGAGGTCAATTTGAGTAGCCTTCAGCAATAGGAAGAGAAAGAAATACCAAACTCTTTCATATGAAGATGCATGTCAAGAACACATAGATTGATTCTTTATTTGACTCAGGATCATAGGAGAATCTCATTGCGAGAAATTTGGTCAAGAAGTTGGTGTTGTAATTTTATGATCATCCAAACCCATATCCACTAGGATGGGCGAATAATGATGTAGTCTTGAAGGTAATAAAATAGTGAAAAAATAGATTTTCTACCAGTGTTTATTTTATTGATGAAGTAGATTTGGATGTGGTTCCCCTTGATGTTTGTGGCGTCATGTACGGGATTCCATACATGTACATGCATGATGTAATATTCATGAGGAGAGATAATCATTATCAGTTCACCAATAATGGAAAATCATTCATCATTAGTAAGCACAAAGGCAAGTCGAAAATTTCATTGGTAAGTGTCAACCAAGTGAAGAAATTGATTAGTTTCAGTAAGAAGTATGTTTTATTTATTTTAGGAGAAAATTAGTCTGAATATGAGTCAATATGACTAATGGCATCCCTGGAGGGGTTTACTGAGAAATAAAAAGAATGATTGGAGGAGTTGTTACAAGAATACATGGATACATTCTGAGAGCCTAAATGGTTACCACCTAAGAGAGAAGTGGAGAATGAGATCTAGATATTGCCAAACTCGCCATTACCAAATATTGGAATATACAGGAAGTATCTTATAGAAGCATGTGAGGTAAAGAAATAGTTTCAAAAGTACAAGAAAATGGTGTCATTCGACTGAGTACATCACTATGTGGGTCACCCATCATCATTGTGCTGAAGAAGAATGGGACTTAGCGGATGTGTATAGGCTATAGCGCATTGAATAAAACAGTCAAGAACAAATACCCCTTTCCTAGGATACATGATATGCTAGACCATTTGTAGAAACAAAATTATTTCACCAAGCTGGACATGAAGTCTGGATATCACAAGGTTTGAGTTAAAGAAGAAGATACAAGGAAGACTTCCTACAAAACCATGTTAGGTTTGTATGAGTGGTTAGTTGTGCTATTTGGCCCATGTAATGCACGAGCTATGTTTATGAGAATAATGAATGATATATTGTGCCCTTTTATAGAATCATTTGTTATTTTCTATCTTGATGATATACTATATGCAATCCTAGCTCAGAGGAGCATATTTCACATTTAATGTAGGAGCTAGAAAAATTGGAGCACCAACTGCTAGCAAATCTCAAAAAATGTGAATTTTCACAACAGTCTTTGGTGTATATGGGGTATGTGATCTGTGGAGGTGATATGAAGATAGATCCTTCAAATATGGAGGCCATCATGAAATATCCCATGCCTACTAACTTTTTTGAGGTAAGGAGTTTCGTTGGGGTAGCGTAGTTCCGGAGGAAATTCATAGCCTCGTTTTATGATGCGAGAGAATTGACACACCCTTAGTGAAAATTGAAATTCGAAGTTTTTTGAAGGAGAGACGTGAAAAACCATATAAAAAGGGGGTTAATTTCCATCAAATTTGACTAAAATGATAAAATTTTTCCCTCAAAGGTGAAATCAATGCAATCTAGAAGATACTTTTTTTCAAAATATGCCATGTACTAAAGGAAATATGCATAGTCATCAGCCTTTGAGTGACCATAGGAATTAGCTAGCATATTCTAAGGAGAGTTATTAGTGATTTAGGATAGATAAAATACATTATTGATCTTATCGTTATTGTATTTTTTTATATAAATATCTGGTTGCAGCATAATGAGAGGGGGTAGCCAATTTTGTGAGAATTGGCCCAAGCATGGTGCCATATGTGAGTATGTAATTTCATGAATTTTTAGAAATATAATATGCATTTAGATGTTGATAATTTATGTGTATGATCGAGTTGATGTGTTCTAGTGTGAATGAACATTTATTACTCGTGTTGATGAATTTTTATGTTTATGTTTTCCATTTATTTCGTGAATTATTTGAATTCTAGACAATAACGAGTAGAACCTAAATTCCAGCTATTGATCAATAGTGATCGATTAATGAATTGTAGAGCCATTGGATGGTTATGGTTACCAGGGATGATGGATAATATAATATCAATTTTTCGTCATTAAATAATTAACCATGCTGGTGTCAATTTTTGAGGTGTTAATTGGCAACCTACATTGGATGAAGAATGAAACCATTCAGTTGAATGCTATGGTTGACATAATGCATTGTTGGTATGTGTTGGGTAACAGAAGAAGGTAGTAGGATTCCTATTCCAGGATTTCAATTCATGTTCTGACACTTTGATTCTTGTTCCAAATATAGCAGATAGGTTTTTTTTCTTGTTGCATAATGGAGGATTTCATCCAAATGTGGACCCATAACCGACAAGTCCAAGGATTGAACTGCAGAAATATTGAATTTAGAAATGGTTTTCGTCTAGTGTTATCAGAGCAAAAGAAGATTTTTTGTGAAATGGAAGGAGGTACAGATATTTTTAGGATTTTTAAGCATGTGGTATTTATATTTTTTTGGAGGTAGCAGTAGAGGAAGGTGAGAATATTTTCAGTAGCCTAGAGCAAGGGGTTCTCATACGGTTTTAGAGGAGAGAACCAGAGAAATGCCAAAATATTGAGCTTAGAGGAGAGTAGCTTAGTGAGGTATCATGTAGCAAGATGGGGGCTTGCTACTGTAGAGGTTTTTTTGCAACTCATGAGTTCTGTTACAAAAATACCAAGAAGGCATATGACCAAGAGGTCATAAATATTTGTACCTCGAGAGTCTGATGCAGAAGCATCGACCCAACCTTAGTCAAAACTGAAATTCAAAGTTGCCGGAAGGAGAGATGTTGACAATGATATAAAAAGGTGGCTAATGTCCATTAAATTTGACTAAAATTATAAATTTTGTCCCTCAAAGGTGAAATAGATGGCATCTAGAAGAGATAATTTATTTTAGAATATACCATGTAACGAAGGAAGTATGCTCAGTCATTAGATTAAGAGTGATCTTCGGAATTAGTTAGTAGATTCTAAGGAGAGTTATTAGTGATTTAGGATAGATCAAATCCATTATTGATCTCAGCATTATTGTATTGTTTTATATAAATATATGGTTGTGGAATAATGAGAGGGGGTGGCCAATTTTGTGAGAATTGGCCGAACCATGGCGCCATATGTGACTATGTAATTTCGTGAATTGTTAGAAATAGAATATGCATTTCGATGTTTATAATTTCTGTGTATGATTGATATGTGTTCCAGTGTGAATGGACATTTAATATTTGTGTTGGTGAATCGATATTTTTATGTTTTTCATTTATTTCCTGTGTTATTTGAATTCTGGACAATATCGAGTAGAACCTAGATTCCATCTATGGATCAACAATGATCGAATAATGAATTGAAATTTGCATATCCAATGGATGGTTATGGTTACGAGGGATATTGGATAATATGAGATCAAGTGTTGGACATTAAACAATTAACTAAGATTGTGTCAATTTGTGAGGTGTTATTTGGAATCCTATGTTGGATGAAGGATGAAACCATTCAGTCGAATGATAGGGTTGACATAATGGATTGTTCATATGTGTTGGGAAAAAGAAGATGGTAGTACCATTCCTATTCCACGAGTTTGATTCTTGTTTTGACACTTTGATTCTTGTTCTCGATCCTGTAGTTGGGTTTCTGTTCTTGCTACATAATGCATGATTTTGTCCAAACATGGGCCCATAACCCATAGGTCCAAGGATTTAACTACAAAAATATCGAATTATAGAAATGGTTTTCATCATTTTCAGCGATAGCAAGACCTCTCCATGCCATAACAACCAGTGTCAAGAGTTTCTAGTGGGGAAAATTTCAGTAGAAGGCTTTCAAGGAGATAAATAAGAAGATCATTCAACCACCCATTATATAATTACTAAAATTTCATCGGCCTTTTGAAGTAGAGATAGGTGCAAGGGGGTATTCTATGGGATATGTCTTTATGGAAGGAGGAAGGTAACTTTTCTATCATTTTGAAGTATTTCACGGGGAAGTTCTTAACTACCCTACCAGAAATAAGGAGCTATATGCCATGGAGAAAATTGTGAAGAACTGGAATCACTATACAATGGGAAAGGAGAGATAAATTGAGACAAATCACCATCCATTACAGTGCTTGTTAGTCCAATGTAAGCTAAAACAGAGCAGTCATTACAAGTGGATGGGTTTTATACAACAATTTCATTTGGCAATCAAGTATAAGAAGGGAAGAACAATCAAGATTGATGATATGCTTTAATGACCACCCACATCAATGATTACATCATTGGGGACTCTTATGCACATGGATTCATTCACCCATGATGCATACAAAGAGGCGCATTAAAAATATGAGGAATTCAAGGACATGATTGAATAGTTGTAGAGTCCGACTCATGTGCACGATGGATACAATGTCGTTCATGACCATATCCAGGATGGGTTACTCTAGAGGCTATATAAGCTATGTGTTCCTAAAGGTGCGTGTTTGCAGTTGATTAGAAAGGCTCACACTTCCACGGTTGCAAGGAACTTTGGTGTAGGGAATATTGTGCCTCACTTGTAGAGGTATGTGTATTGGCCCAAAGACAGAGAGAAGATAGCTTGGCTCATAAGAGGATGCATGGTTTTTTGTACCATCAAGTCTAGCAATAAGAAACAGGGTCTACATCATCCCTTACATGTACCTACTCATCCTTAGGAAATAATTTCCATGGAATCTGTGAGAGGTTTATTGACAACTAGGAAGGAACATGACTAAATGTTCATGGTAGTTGACAAGTTCGACAAGATGTTTGTTCTAATCCCTTGTAAAAACACCATTATCATCCAAAAAGCATCAAATTGTTTCTTTGGATAGGTGTAGAGCCTTAGTACTGCCTCAATTTTGACACTCCTTTCACTCATTTTCCTTCTTTTTGTCACCATCATTAGCTAAAAAAAGTGTTATATTGCTGATTTTGACTTGGTAAAGTAATATAAAGACCCATTTTTCATACCTTCAAATTTTCCTTCTTATTAGAGTAAAATCTGCACTGGCTACAGAATTAATGCAACTATGCAGCTGATTGAGGTTCGATAGGTTGTGAGGTATAAATGGAGTTTTGAAATGTATGGTAATATTTTAAATAATATTATCATGGATCTTATCCTATCCATCTAGCCCAAATCAAGAAGGAAATTTCCTAGAATTGCAGTCAAAGGTGTGGTCAACCAGGTGCTAAATCAAGTGAGCGAGGATGTTGAAGCCATCACGCTTCACAATTTTCTCTGCCATGTGGAAGATAGTGAAGAGAAAAAATAATGCTTTATGTTTTAGAGTTTAAGAAAAAAAATTCTAATTCAGATAGGTGTAAAAACCTCAAGATGTTTAGGACTTGAAGCCATATGTTGTGAACGTCCCCTGCAACATAAGAGGTTCTATTTTATTTAAGTTTTTTTTCTTAATTAGATGTTATTCATAGCCTCATTTTTATTACCGAGTTGATGATTTCATTGCATTTCATAGTGTAGTGTTTTTCTTTTCAATTTGTTTCTCCTATTAAAAATTATAATTATTTCTAGAGTCTATAGTATAGATGCTCCACTTACCGTTTCATTACATGAGTTTTTATCATCATTTCCAGAATTTTGTAAGATAGGTGATTGGTTTAATTTTTTCATTATATTAGATTCTATAATCATTTCCATAATTTCATCTTGTAAGAATAGAAGTTCAAGTCATTTTTTTTTATCATTTCATGTATTTTCATTTTTGGAATAATCATAACACAGAAATAATCCTAGTTTCCTTTATGCATCAGTGATTTTTTGTAGATTAGTTCTTCTTTTGAGAGACATATTTTTGAATTTCATTTTTAGTTTTCAATTAAATTATTTTTTTAAATTAAATAGTCTTGTTTCTTAATAGTGATTTAGAAATTCCCTTTCTTAGCACAATAGTGTAAATATTTTCAAAGTAATTTCCTGATTCAAAGTTAGGTCCCTATATTTCTAGTGTAGTCCCTTATTGTTGTTAGTGTAGCCCACTTATTGTTAATTTTGTACCCTTGTAACCCTAATATTTTTATTATTGTGCCCTTACATTATTATTGTTAGGTCGGATAGGATTATATTGTGACTCCATGGACTCCTATATATAGAAGAACGTTTTGTCATTTGTCTCATCCAATAAATGTTCATTTATGTAATGTAAAGGAGGTTTCCAAATCAAAGTGGCTTATTTATAAGGCATTGATCTCTCTTTTCTTATATTTTGGGAGCTAGTTTCATAACATTTGGTATTACAGCTTTGGATTCTAGGGTTTTTCTGCTCCGAACAGGTCATCGTGGCATTTTCTCTATAAAAAAATTTCTACGAAGATTGAGAAGCTAAAATTTTTATAGCATGAAGCCGAAATCCTGAGGAATGTCTTGTAGATGTTTCAGATCTTTTTTTGCAAAAATTTTGGAGATATCATCCATGGAATTTAGAGTTTTTTCAGGCTCCCAAATTTCACCTAAACAGTTCATTGTGGAATTTTCGTATTAAATTTGTTTCTACGAAGGTTCACAAGCTGAAATTTTTACAGAGAAAAGCCATAAATCCAAGGAACATCATGTAAAAATTTAGATCTTGGTTCAGAATATTTTTAGAGATATGATCTGTAGCAGTTAGAGTTTTTTAGGCTCCCCAATTTCATCTCAAAGTGGTGACCATGGGAAAATCATCATAACTCTCTCTCTTAGCCTCAGATGGGAATTATGCAAAAATTGGTTGCAAGTAGATGAATTTTAGTTTATTTTTTATTAATATGAGAGCCTAAGGAGGAAATAGTGACATGTCACACACTGTACAAGTTTTGTCTACTGAACTAGTGCATAATTAGGTCATTGTGGGAGATTGGGCATAACATTGCCTTGAAGAATCCAAATCAGGTTAGACCTCTGGCATTTGAAAGAAGATTCAGAGGGATATTTCAAGACCAAATTTAATCTATTGAAGCTCCTCAATATTAGACATAATTCAGTTTCAATATCGGGCTCCTCAAAAGAAATAAAAATTTGTGTATTTTTTTCCAAATTGCATAAGTTTTGTTTGAAGAATCAATTTAAATTGATACCAAGGTAATATTATATAATATATGTTAGTATTGGGTTCTAAAATTCCCATTAAAACACCCATTAAGCCTTTAGAAGGCTCTAATATGACTCATGAATATGAAAAAATTCAACATGACATATCAAAATTACAAGAGAAAGTGCACCAAATTTCACTCTCGCAAAGAGCAAAAGAAATGAAATGGAATTTTTGAAGAAATGCATGCAATATAATATGCATATTTTGAAGAATGCCATGGATGGAAAACACAAAGAATGACCTAAAAGAAGACATGGAACTTTTGAAAAAGTTGATAAAGTAAATGTTTCCTAATGGAAAACATATAGTAGAGGAAACTCATGATGAGAAAAAATAAATGTTAATTGTGATTTCACAAACTATAATGTTGGATGGAAGAACCACCATATTCCAAAGATGGATATGAGGAAGTTTGATGGCAAGGATCTCATAACATGGATACTACAGATGGAGCAATATTTTGATCTCAATAATGTGCAAAACACACAAAAGGTACGCATTGCAACTTTACATTTAGAACAAAATACATTTATATGGTATCGATGGCTTTGCTCCCATAAAAAAATTGTCACTTGGTCAATTTTTACGGAGGAAATGATAGCACATTATGAGGATACAAAGAGCAACACCTTCTTTAGCCAATTGATAAATCTCAAACAAAAGGGTTTAGTGGGGGAGCACATTGAGGACTTCCAAAAATTGAATATAAGGGTAACTAATATTCCAAAGGAACACATGATTGATGTCTTCATAGTGACTTTAAAGCATTACATCCAACATGAGGTTCACGTTTCAAAACCTAATTCATTGGAGAAGGCATTCAGGTTGGCAAGAAAAATTGAATGTAAAATTATGGAGACAAGGAAGCCTACCACTCACATCTATAAATATGGAAGTCTTGCTACTGCTAGACTTCCACAAATACAAGGTTGACACCACCAAAATTGGAAGAAAAAAGAGAAAAAGGGATTTTCTACAGTTGTGATAGCAAATACACTAAAGGTCATAAGTGTGCTGAAAACAAATTATTTTACATAGATTGTGAAGAGGAGGAAGAAAATGAACAAGAAGTTTAAAAATAAGAGGACATGCACCAGGAACCAACTCTAGAAGAAGAAGGAATGAGTCTGACCATATCGTGTAATGCAATGGGAGGAATTACCACTCCTCACCTCTGAAGATAGAAGTACATATAAAGAAGAAAAAGGTAATAGTGTTGATTGATTTGGGTAGTACCCATAATTTTATTCATTGTAAGGTAGCCAATGAATTGAATTGTTTCCTATAACCAACACTGAAATGTCAAGTGATGGTTGCAAATGGAAGAACTATAATTTTCTTTTGAAGCTGGTATAACATAAAGCTATCCATGGGGGAATATGTATTGAATAGTCCAATGATTTCCATTCCAATGGGAGGTGATGGTTTTGTACTAGGAGTACAACAGTTACAATCTTTGGGGACGGTAGATTTTAATTTTCAAGAACTTTTCTTGAATTTTTTTTTCAGAAGGAAAGGAAGTCGAATTACGGGGTATGGAAAGGAAGATGAGAAATATAATAAGCTCTAATTTCATGACAAAACTTCTGAAGAGACAAAAACAAGGCGTAATTTCATAATTATGCTCACTAGAAGTTCCAACATCAAAATCATCTATTTCTCCAGATCTCCAAAAAGATTTGGACATTCATTACAAGGTGTTTGAAACTCCTAAAGGGCTCCCACCTATTCGTGATCATGATTAGGCTATTCATTTGATTCCAGAAAGTGTTCCTCCAAACATCAGGCGGTATAGATATCGTTATGTCCAGGAGAGAAAAATTGAATGTATTATTGTAGAAATGTTGGAGGATGGTATAATTCAACCTAGTCAAAGTTCTTTCTCTGCCCCAGTAGTATTGGTGCACAAGAAGGATGGATCATGTGGCATGTATCCAGATTATAAGAAGCTCAATATGCTCACTATTAAAGATAAATTTTCCATTCCTGCGATTAATGAATTATTAGATGAATTACATTGAGAAATTTATTTTACCAAGTTGGATATTTTTTCAGGATATCATCAAATTAAAATGAAGGCTGAAGATATTCCGAAAACAACATTTCGAACACATGAGGGTCATTATGAATTTTTGTTCATGCCTCTTGGCGTTACCAATGCACCTACTACATTTCAAGGGTTGATGAATTCCATTTTCAAACCCTTCCATAGAAAATTTGTGCTAGTATTTTTTGATGATATACTAATCTATAACATGTCTTCGCAAGATCATGTTCAACATGTTGATAGGGCGCTGAAAATATTGGAGGAGAACAATATATGAAAAATAATCCAAATGTTTCTTTGGACTACATGAGGTGGAATATCTGGGTAATTCTGTATCTCATGAGGTTGTTAAGGTATACCCTAAAAAAATTAAATCCATTACAGAATTGAAAGTCCCCACAACCATAAAGTAGTTGCGAGGATCTCTAGGGTTAACAGGGTATTATTGCAAGTTTGTTAAGAATTATGGGAGAAAAGAAGCACCTATAACAATATTATTGAAGAAACATGCATTTTCATGGACTCCTGAAGCAAATAAGGCCTTTGAAAATCTTAAAGAGGCAATGTTACTATCACCAGTTTTAGCTACATCAGACTTCACAAAAACCTTTATTGTGGAATGTGATGCCTTATGAAATGGAACTGGTGTTGTTTTAATGTGAGAAGGAAGTGCTTTGGATCTTGGGGGGAGGCCCCCAAGATCTAGAAATTTGAAATGGATCTGACAAGATCTGAAAATTAGAATTCCAGAAAAAAAAGAGAACACAAAAAAAATAAAACCACAAAGAAACTTGTTTTATTAAAGCAGAGAATAACTATAGAAGCTACATTGTGGCGGTGGACAATCTCTCCTTTTAGTAACTAAGGCTTGTTATTTATAGCCTTTTTGGAGTTACAATACCATGTGTAGATACCATAGGCCAATACCATAGGTAGATACCACTTACAATACCATGGGTAAATCCCATGTGTGGATGAATACCATGGGTGGATACATACCATGGTTCACTTACAATACCATGGGAAAATAAATATCATGGGTGGATGAATACCATGGGTTGATGCCATTTACAATACCATGGGTAAATTCCATGGGTGGATGGATAACATGGGTAGATGAATACCATGGGTTGATGCCATTTTCCATTTGGATCATTCCTCCCTCCTTAAGAAGCAATGGTTGCCATTGCGTGAAGTTCCCTCCTGAAAAGCCTTTGTTGAATATGAAGAGCCACTGAAGAGAAGGGTTTTGTGTAGTTAACCCATAACCATGATGAATGAAGATACGAGGATAGAGATACCTTGTAATGCTTGTGACCAACTATGATATTGACAGTGTGCAGCCTAGCAAATGGACTTCGATGAAGTGTGGGTTTGTGGATGAACCAAAACCATGACAAACGAAGATCTGAGGATAGAGATACCCTGTAATGCTTGTGACCAACTGTGATATTAATAGTGTACGACCTAGCAAATGGAATTTGATGAAGTGTGGGTTTGTGGATGAACCAAAACCATGACAAAAGAAGATCCAAGGATAGAGTACCCTGTAATTCTTGTGACCAACTGTGTTACTAATAGTGTGCGGCCTAGCAAATGGAATTCGATGAAATGGATTTTATGTGGTTGACCCATAACCGTGATGTTGATTGTTGACAAAGTAGCAGGTGCCTAAATAGCTTGGGGTGGGAGGGCACATCTTAAAATAACCCAAGCCGAACGCTACTATGTTGAAACTGATGAATTTGAAGTAGGTGCCTACTAAAGCAGGGTGGGAGGGCACGTCTCCAAAGGGAACCTGCTTCGAATGCTTCTCCAGATTTAAAATGAGCATAACTCGATAAATATAACTTGGAATATTTATTATAACCTATTTTTGGAAATGGAATGATCATTATTCATATTCTCATGTGTTTGAAACCACTATCTGGAGACTCTAGACTCTCCGACTCGCGCTGGAACTGTCTAGCCGTCACAAAATTTCTGAAAAAATAGTTGATTTTAAATCAATGATAACTCCCACATCCGGAATTCGATTCGACCGATTTGTTTTTTGAAATTGGGTGATTTTTCAAGGGGAACTCAGATATATAACCATTTCTCTAAAATTTCGCAATTAAAACTACGAGAAATGACAGGAGAACCGCCATCCAAGAATTTTCATCAGAACATTTTCTACAATATTGTTGATTTAGAATCAACGATATCTCCCTCATTCGAACTCCAATTCGGCCGATTTTTCTTTTGAATTTGGGTGTTTTTTTTGTAAGGAATCCATATATAGTCTTTGATTTTGTAAATTTTTCACCAAAATTTTTAGATCTGATCGTTAAACTCACCGCCCAAGAAATTCATGGAGTTTACTGAAGATTGCTGCCAAAAATTGAAACAAAAATATGCTTCAAACCCTCATTCCCATGGATTCATAACCTGAATCTGATACCACTGATCTGGATCTTCGGGGGAGGCCCCCAAGATCTAAAAATTTGAAATGGATCTGACAAGATCTGCAAAATTATAATTCCAGAAAAAAGAGAGAACACAAAAAAAATAAAACCACAAAGAAACTTGTTTTATTAAAACAGAGAATAAATGTAGAAGCTACATTGTGGCGGACAATCTCTCCTTTTACAAACTGAGGCTTGTTATTTATAGCCTTTTTTGAGTTACAATACCATGTGTAGATACCATAGGCCAATACCATGGGTAGATACCACTTACAATACTTTGGGTAAATCCCATGTGTGGATGAATACCATGAGTGGATACATACCATGGGTCACTTACAATACCAGGGGAAAATAAATATCATGTGTGGATGAATACCATGGGTTGATGCCATTTATAATACCATGAGTAAATTCCATGGGTGGATGCATAACATGGGTAGATGAATACCATGGGTTGATGCCATTTTCCATTCGGATCAGGAAGACCCATTTTTTTTGAAAGTCATCCAATCAAAGGAAAGTATTTAATGAAAGCTATTTATGAGAAGGAAATGTTGGCAATACTGCATGCACTAAATAAATGGTGACCTTAACTAATGGGAAGACAGTTCAAGGTAAAATTAGATCATGATAGTCTAAACACTTTTTGGAAGAAAGGCTATCTTCAGAAGAGTAGCAAAAATGGGTCACAAAGATGTTGGGTGATGACTTTGAAATAATTTACAAAAAATGGAAGCTAAATGTTGTTGCAGATGCACTCTCAAGAAAGAATGAAGAGGTGGAATCATTACTTTTTTCCATTTCTATTATCCAACTAGATTGGATAACCAAAGCAAGGGATGAATGGAAGAAGGATGAAGAAGGGCACTCATTCAAAATTTGCAGCAAGATCCTAGTAGATATAATACATTTAGTTGGAAAAATGATTCCTTATGGTACAAATGTCACTTATATCTTTGTAAGAATTCCCAACTAAAACAAAATATTCTGTTGGAATTGCACACTTCTCCTTTAGGAGGACACTCAGGATTTTTAAAAACTTACCACTGGGAGAAGAAAGAATTTTTTTGGGATTGCTTTAAATCTGATATTCAAATGTTTTTGGTGGAATGTTTGGTTTTCCAACAAAATAAAGTTGAGACAATTAAGACCCTAGGTAGTCTACAACCTTTATCGATTTCAAGTCAACGTTGGGAGTATATTTCAATGGATTTTATCACAGGTTTACTTGAGTTTGAAGGAAAGAGTGTCATCATGGTGGTAGTTGATAGAATTACCAAGCATGCACACTTTTTTGCATTATATCATCCATTTGAAACAACTACAGCTGCTACTACATTTATGGAAACAATTCAAAAACTACATGGATACCCAAAGATTAATGTAAAAGATAGAGATCTCATTTTTACTGGAAATTTTTGGAGAGAATTATGTTCTTGTTTGGGTACTCAACAAGCTCATAGCTCATCTTATCATCCTCAATATGAAGGTCAAAATGAGATAGTGAATAAATGTTTGGAAGGATATCTTTTTTGTTTTGTATCTGATAAACGAACACAATTGGTCAAGTGGTTATCTCTCACTGAATGGTGGTATAACATTTCCTTCCATACTGGAACAATAATGACCTCATTTATGGCACTTTACGGATATCATCCACCGTCCATCACATCATATTTAAGATAAAATTCTAAGGTTCATGCAATGGAATACCACATTGAGCATCAACAAGAAGTTCTCCAACTCTTAAAGGATAACCAAAATTTGGCACAAAATTGAATGTAACAACATGCAGATGAATATTGTAGTGAGAGAAGATTTAATGTAGGATACTGAGTGTTTTTACGACTACGACCATATGAACAAATGTCCCTCAAGCAAGCTAAGAAGGATAATAAATTATTTCCAAAATACTATGGTCCTTACAAGGTGTTGCAAAATATTGGTACTATGGAATACAAATTGGAGCTTCCTACTTCTTCGTGAGTGCATTCGGTTATCCATGCTTCATGCTTAAAGAAGGTTATAGGTGAAAAAATTCCAGTTCAAACAATATTGCTAGAACTTGATGAGGAAGGAAAAATCATATTGGAACCTGAATTAGTCATGGAAACAAGAACTCGACAGCTATGAAATCGATCAATTTGAGAGTATCTTATTAAGTGGAAGAAATTACCCACTGAAGATTCTACATGGGAGGATGAGAATTTTATACAGAAGCACCTAGAGCTACTCAAGCATTGAGGACAACACTTTTTTGAAGGAGAGGGGCATGTTGGGTCCCTATATTACTAGTCTAGTCCATTATTGTTGTTAGTGTAGCCTCGTTGTTGTTATTGTTGTACCCTTGTAACCCCAATATTGTTATTACTGTGCCCTTAAATTATTATTATTAGGTAGCCTAGGATTGTATTGTGACCCCATGACTCCTATATATAGAAGCACGATTTGTCACTTGTATCATACAAGAATTGTTCATTTATGCAATATAAAGGTGTTTTCCCCCTAGAAGTGGCTTATTTCTAAGGTGTTGATCTCTCTTTTCTTATATTTTGGGAGCTAGTTTCATTACATTCAAGTTTCATTCACATAAAATTTCCAAAAGACACAAAAATATTAAGGTTGCCTCTTTTTCCAGAATTTTAAAGTTTTCTCAAATTCATCACTGATTACTAAAAGGTAAATTACTTTAAATTTTTTTAAGAAGTTTTTAGAGGAAAATTTACACTTGGATTTAGTTTTCTCTCATGAATTATAGTTCAATTTGTTAAATTCATTTAGGGCATCTTCAAAAATTATCTTTAGAAATAAAATCATCATAATAAAAAAAGGAAGGTTTCTAGCATATATAGTGCACTTACACTTGTCAAGATTACCAACTCCAGTCGACAATTTATGATAGAAATTTCAGAACATTAAATTGACCAAACATTTTGGCGTCATTTTTGGGCAAGTGTAAATAGAAGCCTTTTCTCCCTTAAAAAAAAACAAATTTTTTTGTTAGAAAAATAACATGTGTAGAGAAAGAGATTCTAGGGGTAGATTTTTAGATAGAGGATGATCTGAATTTGAATGTTAGTTTTGTTGTTCTAATTTCAGCTTCAAAATTATAAATAAATTGTTGATCATTTTCTTCATGTGCATAGGTTTTTTGAGGTGTTTGTGAGTGTTAAACATTTAAATGTATTGAGTTTTATGTTATATTAATGACCATAATAACATTAGAACGTAATGTTGAACTTCACTAATAAAATGTACAACAAGCCATCAAATGATCCATTAACACAGTTTTTTGATGAAGGAGGTCACCCCTCCAGAGCTACATCTCCTTGGTCCAGCTTCCATGGCTTGGGCCTCTGTATTAACTCAAACCCCACTAAAAACTAGAAAAACTCCAATTAGCACCACTAATTTTGGAGTCCTACCGAAAATTGAGGACTCCCCCAAACTGGCCACCGAATTAAATTGGGATTAACTATTGGATAAGCATGGATTAATTAACATTAAACATGTTTTTAGTGTTAAAGAATCCTTTTAACATATTATGTATTAATAAATAATAAGCACATTTAAATATTTATTAAGGGTTAAATAAACCTGTTTATGACTTTAAACTCTACTTATTTCTTAACCCTCGGCTCCTAGTCGTCACTGAAAGTCATATGTATGAGGGGGCTCAACCACGAGGTTGGTGCCCTCCTTCGCCTAATGTTCAAACCTTGTTGAAAAAAATGTAATCCAAAAACATACTATGTTAAGTAATGTATGTCCGATTTAGTTGTAACGATGACGCGTTGTGCGGGGGAGGTCGTGGGGTCAAGCCTCGAATTCCGACCATCCTCTGTTTAAATTTTTCACCATAATTTACAATATTGACATATAAAATATTTCTACCTTACGATATAATTGGGCCTTTGAAGGGGGGGCACATGGTGACCTATGGGCTTGGCATGTGTCCTCTTCCCATTGGCTCCTCCCACAACGAATAAAAACGTGACAAATCACCCAATTCAACAAACATCCATGAATTGACACTTGGAAGAGTGCCATTGGGAGAAATTAATGAATGTCCCAGAATATTCCTTTTTTGCTGACTAAGTTTCCATGTAAAAATTTTGTCCTTACTGCAAAATTTTTAATTATTTAGGAAAAAGAACAATCGGCCCTATCTTCCTCATCCAAAGTCGGTTTTTGATGAAACGAATTGGGCCTAATTCTTAGTGATGAGTGGTTCGTTTCCTTTCAAGTTCCAATCGATTCTAATCACTTCCATTTTTTAGCTTAATGCTGAGCACATGATCATTCCTCCCCACTAGAAGCCTTTTGGACCCCAAACACTGTTTAATTATTGAACATGTGGATGAGGGTAAATTTTTCTCACCCTTCCACTCTCAATCCACTGAAATTTTCCCATTTTCATCAACTTGAGATTTTCACAAAACTAATATTTTTCCTAAACTCTTGAGACCCTCTGTTGTTTCTATAGACACCTTCATGTTGTAATTTTCCTTAGTTTGTAGAGTAGCAATTTGTTCTTGCAGAAAGAAAATTGGTCCCACCTTAGTCGTCTAACAAAGGAAACTTGAAAATTGTCTCACCTCAAAAATTGTCTTCATGGTGATTCTTTGTTGATATTTCATTGTAATTTTGTCAACTTTTGACTAATTGTTTTCGAAATTTCCATGTACCATTTGGAAACCAAAAACAAACACATGTGGAACATATCCCTTATTTTTCAAATTTCTTTGGTGCTTTCTCTTTGAATTTTTCTCTCTCTTACACCGGCATCTTGTTTCCAACACATCTCAACACTCATGTTGACTACTGCAAATATTTCACATCTTGTTTACCTCCTTTCAAAGGAAACTTGTATGAGTCCTAAAACATCTCATTACAAGCATAAGAAACTTCAATGAAATCAATTTTTTCATTCGATGCATATTCTTGAAAGGTCTCATTCAAAAAATATCTATGTTTGATCATTAACAAAGTCAAATTTTGACTTGCATTCACTATTCTCTTCATTTCTCTTGCATGTATAAGAGAAAAAAAATAATTCTTCTTATGCACTATAACTATGTACTCAATTACATATTTAAACAAGTGATACTTATTCTCATTGATATTAAATACTGCTTTCATATCATAAAGATAAGGACTTCCCCAAACAATGCCTAAAATCTCAAGCAGCACTACATCAAGTTAAACTTCATCAAGAAAGTTTGAATTGATTGCAAGCCTTAGAATACACCTCCTTCTTACTTGCAATTTTTCATTCCTTCATATCGACCTTAAAGGATAAGGTCTTGGATGTATAACTGTTTCAAGGTTTAGCTCAACATATTCTTTGGAAATCAAATTAGCTTGAGAACCATTGTCAAATAGCGTGGCTATCTTGGTATGTTTAGAAATGACCCTAATATGAAAGCGTTCAATTCATGTATCTTCATCTTGAGTTACATTGGAACAAATTGAAGAACTAGTGCTTCCTATGTTCTTACCTTTCAAACCCATTGTTGCAATATTTGTTTCATCTCTTTAATATTAACTTAAGTCATGTTCAATGATTGCAGCAATTTTTCCCTTTTCTTTGGATTTCAGTTTGTTTGGTTTCAACTCTATATGAAGTTGCCAATAATGGTATTCATCATGGCCATTCTTCGAACAATGTTTTCATGTGAGTTTATGTTTCTCTCTTTTGATAGATCTATTTCTCTTTCCTCTTCGATTAAACATGCCCTTTCCTTTACCCTCATACTCAAGGAAACTATCACTTTTCTCATGTACACTCTACTTCCCTCTTGCTTCTAAATATGTGTCTTGAACACAAAACTCATCTAAGTTTGTGCGATTGAACATGAGAATATTTTTCGTAAGGTAATTTCGCAAACCCCAATATACTTTAACAAAGTTTCTTGAGAATACAAATTAATCCCGAAATAAGAGATCTTCTCCTAAATTCAAGAGTATAATCTTGCACACATTGCCCCTTCAATTGTCTAAAATTATTTCAGTCCATAATGGATTTTTTCATGTAAGCTAGAGGATAAAATTTCCTTTTAATGGCAACAAAAAAACTTGACCAAGACATTGAGATATTACCGTGGTTTTTAATCTCTTCTTGACTCCATTCTTCCGACCATACACGTGTTGATCCCTTCATCCTCAAGGAACCCAATTGAATATTTATGTGATCTTTTTTAGGGTTATAAATTCTGCAATAAACCTCCAATTGAAGAATCCAATTATCCAATTCCTCTCTATTTACCTTTCCATTATACATTGGAATCTTAAATTTGACATCAAGTTTGAGCAAGGGAGTTTTTCCTTTTGGATTTTTCGAGTGAGTATGGGTGGTTTTGGTTGTGGAAGTGGAATAGATTTTTATGGTGATGATGAGGGTGATGATGAAGATGGTGGTGATGGAGGAGGCTTTCCTCCACTTCGATTTTAATCCTTCTCTTCATCCCTTTTGTCTTCTCAGGTTCATTCTCCATGTGGAGACATAAAATTCCCTTAAACCATCTTAGTGCTCCTCTCTTAAAAGAGGAACCTAACCCTTTCAGTAAAGTCATAGAAAGCCTTATTGTATGCTTCCTCATCTGAAAGACCTTCACTCTCTCCAAAACCTAACATGATGGCTATGGATTCAAGCTCAGCTTCTGGTGCAGCTTTTACCTCCTCAATCTCAGCTAGAGATAAATATTGATGTGGTTCAAGTGGAGCTGGGAGTGAAATTTTGGGTAGATATGGCAGCCTTGTGGCTCTCCCTCTTCAGGTCCTAACCTCAGGACTAGCAACCAACAATTTCCTGTCTCCTCTCTACAACTTAAACTATGTAAGCATAAAAAAATTTCAACCATTAAAACCCTACTTGCACAAAACTCAAGAAAATCAAGCAAATAACCTTTCAACCTTTTCTCTGATACCACGTTGATATGAAGTTGAATGTTATTTTTTCTATGCTAATTTCATCTGTATAATTGTAAATAAATTTATTATCAGTGGCTTCATGTTCATAGGTTTCTTGAGGTGTTTTTTAGTGTTAAACATGTAAATGTATTGTGTTTTATGTTAAATTCAGGAGCATAATTGTTGGGTTTGTGTTATATTCTTTCCATGACTAGTCACGCGCAGCGGGGTAATAGGGGGGTGATAGTTCCCCGTGTCGGGGTCCAGGGTAGCGCCCCGAAAAAATTTTTTGGTCCTTATTTTCCGATGGGCCCACCCACCCATGGTTTTGTACTTGGGTTTACACATGGTTTGGGGAATGATCGTTTTCGACCCCGGTATTTTGTAGATCCGGTCAAGGGAACTACGGTTATGTTCTAATCCATGGTTAATGGATTGGGGTTTATGTATTCTTCGGCATGTATATATATATGTGTTGTAACACTAAAAGGAATATAATGAAAAATCAAGTTGGTCATCCTGATTTGGGATCCAAGGGAAAATATATGTGTTTATCTGTTATATGTTTTATGCTCTCACTATTGTTTTTTTTTTTTTTTAAGATTCGTTAGCAGATAATTTCTATACAGGGTTAAAACCTACATTTGGTATCAGAGCCAATTTTGTTGGGAAAAATACTGAGAGGGGAGGGGGGGGTGAATCAGTATTTAGGGCTAAACAATTTTTCTTTTCTTTCTCTTAAAACCATATGTTACAGTATTGCATCCAACATGTATGTCCAGATATCTTATTATGTCTTTACTTAGTGCATTGCATCAGATAAGCATTAAGCATGAACATAAATAATAGAACAAACCATCAAACATAAACAACACATATGAACACTAGGATTTAAGGTGGAAACCCGATTCGGGAGAAAAACACCACTGTTGTAATCTCAGTCTTCAATATTTATTATAGAGAAAAACTCTTACAATTTTATGCTGGTGTAGACTCATACCATCACGTAGGCACCCACCTGCAAAAGGCTACAACCTTCTCTCATTTACCAGACTTTCCTAGAAGGGAGCTACAACCCCCTGTTCTTGTTTACCAGCTACCACTGGAAGGGAGCTACAACCCCCTATTATCATTTACTAGCTACCACTGGAAGGGAGCTACAACCCCCTTACTGAAGGCATCGACCCTCAGCATCACTTCAGACCACGCTTCATCCACTTCCACACAACATACCTTGCAGGCCACCAGATTTATTTAATTTCTTCAGAGGTGCATCCTTAATTCAACAATCTGTTACCCATTCCATACAAATATACCTCAGAGTGAAGTATTCATTCACAACCCTTATACATTCTTCATGATTTCTTCAGTCGATTGGACTAGGAATTAATCATCATCTTATTTAAATATCTTGATCAATCATCATATTCACAAGTGTGCAATAGTTTCAGATATATCATAGTTTATTTATACAGATATCTCCAGAAGAGATTCGTTTATTATCAACCCTTTAGCACACACCCAATTCTTCATAATTCTCATCACCTTATATAGTTTTCGCCTTTATTAAAACCATGGGTCAAAACCATTCAATTACTAATGGTATTTTTGAACGGTATTTCCTTTAGTACCCTTACATACCTCTTTGATTTCTTTTTAATTTATTTATCAATTTGAAGAAATTGATAAATAAATATATTTACAATTTTGAACAGAACTTTAGGATTAAATTTAATCCTTCGCATTTTAACCATTTCAAATAATATGGTAAACCTTTGACCCCAGGCCCATAAATATATTCAATAGCTAATCAAATACGCGCATGATACCATAGGTAAACTTCGCGCAAGTCCAGCGTTCGATCACTGTTAGATTAGCAAGCTTCCAGATGAACGGTGTATACGCATATTGCTCGACCTCCGATGCCAATCGCTAACGTGCGGTGGCCCGCCGTACCTGTGTTAATCTTCGCGCACCTTCAACAAAGGATGACCATCCCATGACTCCTTCTCAGATCAACGGCGCTCAATGATATCGTTGGGCATCCTGGGTCGAACTATAATACACAATGGCGCATAGTGAAAAGTGGTTTTGTGAAGTCGTATAGGGATGTGTGTCGAGCACTCTATGGAGTCGCTCCTCAACGAGGGAATACTTCTTACTCCACATAGGTGGTGAGATGAAAACCGTAAACCACCTTCACTGTTTACTCGGTCATGGTTCCGCTCTTCCATGTAGGGTTCCGTCCCCTTTTTAAATGCATTATTATAATTAGGTTGCGCTTTAATGTTTTTCCTTTTATTATAGATCCATTGCTAAATTTAACGCTCTATTCACAATTTTCGTTTGAGTCTTTTAACATACATTCTTTACACCGGTTGCTGCCTTCCGACATCGACATAACACAATGTCACTCTTTCCTGTCACAATTCCGCTTCTACATTCAAGTTCTCGATTCCACAAGCTGATCACTGTACTATCATATCTCTGCAACCATTAATTCCTTCAATTTATATACTAGATCTTTAATCTCGAATCCTTGCCACAGGGTTTATGATGTTTACGGAGAATGATTCATAGTTGTCCACAGGGACTCTACTATCCTTCTTTCTGAATTCTATCAAGAATATATATATAATTCACAGAAAATGCAGAACCTTTTTCTGTTTGATGGCCTTTTTCTTCCTATACAGTCTCTGGACAACCTTCAATTCACTACTTGTCCCTGCTCCTTGACTAATACTGCAGCTCTGTAGCTCAAACTGTAGATGCATTCTTTCTCTGTTCTTCTCTTCTACATTTAGATACCAATTCCTTTGCCACATCCTTTTCCATCAATGACAATATTTCCAAGAATCACCCCCTTTGGCATTGATGGCAATACTCTTCCTCTGATTGCATTATAGAAGCCCTTTGTTGCTTTTCATCCCCCTTTTACATAAATGGCAAAGAGTTGACAATACCATACTCCCCCTAAGATCATGTTTCATTTTCATAATATAACAAGATGACTTATAAATGCCAACAATGCATCCTTTTCATATGACCAATGCTCCCCCTTAGCCTATGCATTCAGAGATGCCCAACAACACCTCACAACCAATTTAATCTTCTGTAATTAAGTAGACCTGATCCTTTGCATGGCAGAGACTACTCCCAGTTTCTGTCTGAGATATTCGAATGCTTCCCTGGGTAGAGGTTTGGTAAATATATCAACAACTTGTTCTTTGAAGAAAACATACTCCAATTTCAAATTTTGTTCAAGCACTTGCTCACGTAAGAAGTGATATTTGATGGGAATGTGCTTGGTCTTGGAATGCATAACATGATTCTTTGAGATACTGATGGCACTTGTATTATCACACATAATGGAGATAGGAGGTGAACAATTGATTTGAAAGTCTTCTAAGGTTTGCATCATCCAGAGAAGTTGAGTGCAACACGATGTTGCAGCCACATATTCTGCTTCTCTTGTAGATAAGGCAATAGAGATTTTCTTCTTGCTAAACCAAGATACTAACCGGGGCCTCATATAGAATGCACCACCACTAGTTCTTTTCCGATCATTAACACTTCCAGCCCAATCTGCATCAGTGTATGCATGATGAGTAAGATCAACATTCTTTGGATACCATAGTCCAAAGTCTTGAGTTCCTTGCAGATATTTGAATATTCTTTTCATAGCCTGAAGATGAAACTCTTTTGGATTATCTTGGAATCGTCCAACAATCCCAACTGCATGCATGATGTCCGGTCTTGTCCCAGTGAGATAAAGTAGACTTCCTATCATAGATCTGTATTCAGGTTGATTCACTGTGGGGGAATCATCATTAGAACTGAGATTACATCCGGTTATCATTGTGTACTTACAAGTTTGCAGTCTTCCATGCCATACTTCTTCAGGATTTGCTTGATGTATTTTTCTTGTGATAAGAATATGCCATCTGTTGCTTGTTGCACTTGCAAGCCAAGAAATAATGTTTTTTCCCCAAGCAAAGACATTTCGAATTCTTGCTGCATATCAGAAGCAAATTTCTGACTCATAGACTCTTTATTACTTCCAAAAATGATATCATCAACATATACAACCACAATCAATAGTTTTTCATTTTCAGTTTTTGTGTATAAGTTTCTATCAGCAGACCCTTTTGAAAATCCTTGTTGATGAAGATATTTGTCAAGACGATAGTACCATGCCCTTGGAGCTTGTTTGAGACCATATAGAGCTTTTTTAAGTCTACAAACAAGTTTTTCATCATTTCCCAAAATGAATCCTTCTGGTTGTTCTATATAAACTTCTTCTTCTAGACCACCATTGAGAAAAGCAGATTTAACATCCATTTGATAAACTTTGATTTGTTGGAAGCTTGAAAAAGCAAGAAACATTCTTATGGCTTCAAGTCTAGCTACAAGAGAAAAAGTTTCTTCAAAGTCTATACCTTCTTGTTGAGCATACCCCTTGCAAACAAGTCTATCTTTATTTCTTATAACATCCCCATTCTCATTTAACTTGTTTTTGAATATCCATTTAGTTCCAATGACATTTTTGTCATGAGGTCTTGGTACTAATTCCAAAGTGTGATTCTTTTCAATTTGATCAAGCTCTTCATTCATGGATTGAATCCAACATTCATCTTTGCTAGCTTGATTGACATTGTGTGGTTCAATAGTGGATAGAAATGCCAGATAGCTAGAAGATCCTACAAGAGTCCTTCTTGTTTGTACACCCGATCCCTTATCTCCCAAAATTTGAGATTCTGGATGATTCTTTTGAACATATCTGGATGGAGCCTTTTCAGATAAATCATCTTCAGGTTCTTCATTGGGTTCACTGTCTATATCATTCCTATTTGATGTAGAAGGATATATGTCATCATCATCTTCATCTGTTGTTTGTTTTTCTTCTTTTGGAGCTGTAGGAGACTCATCAATAACAACATCAATACATTCAAAAATCTTCCAAAGTCTTTTATTGTAACATTTATATGCCCTACTCCTAGAGGAGTAACCAAGAAATATTCCTTCATCTGCTCTGGGTTCAAACTTGCCAAGTTTTTCATCATTATTCTTGATAAAGCATTTTCTCCCAAAAATTCTAAAATTCTTTATAGTGGGAGGATTACCATACCAGAGTTCATATGGAGTTTTATCACTATTTACACGAACATGTGCTTTGTTGAGAATGTTTACTGCAGTATGTGCTGCTTCTCCCCAAAATGTGTCAGGCGTTCCAGAATCATCAAGTATAGCTCTAGCCATTTGTTGAACTGTTCTGTTCATTCTTTCTGCAACACCATTCTGTTGTGGAGTGCCAGCTACAGAAAACTGTCTTTTATGCCGTGTTGTTCACAAAATTCAAGGAATTCATTGGATGTATATTCTCCTCCTCGATCAGATCTGAGACACTTGATTTTTAGATCTAATTCATTCTCAACTAGTGCTTTGAAGATATGAAATTTCTCAAATGCTTCATCTTTGTGTTTAAGCAGCCCAATCCAACACATTCTAGAGAAATCATCAATGAATAAGATATAGTATTCTTCACCACGTGGTGACTTTTTCCTCATAGGTCCACATATGTCAGTATGAATGAGTTCAATAGGCTTACTTGATGATCCTTCCTTGGCATTAAATTGTACTCTGGTTTGCTTACCGAATTGGCAAGATTTGCATATGATATTTTCAGGTAGAGTAATATTGGGAAGATCACGAACAGCTTTAAGTCTGCTTGATTTGTTGATTTTAGAGAAGCTCAGATGCCCCAACCTTCTATGCCATAGCCAATTTTCTGAAGATTTATTCAAATAAAATTGTTCTTTGGAGTTCTTCAATATATACAGGTTGTTTGGAGTTATTTTTCCTTTTATAATTGCTTTACCTGTATCAAGATCACGTACCACACATTATTTTGAACTAAAGACAACTTCAGTTCCTTGATCACACATTTTACTTACACTTAACAAGTTATGCTTTAATCCATCCACATACATGAATTCATTAGCTTTCACCTTTTCTTTTAGAGAAACAGACCCTTTTCCCTTAATGACCGCAGGAGTATCATTTCCAAATGTAACATTATTTTCCTTTTCTAGAGCACTATATGCAAGAAGTTTGTCTTTATCACCTTCATAACTTAGAATGATTTGGTCCCATATTGCCTTTGTTGTATTCAGTTGCATGACTTTGAAAAATTCGGATTCAGTTAGACTTCCCAATAGAGCATTGACCGCCTTTGCATTTGTTTCATAATTCTTTCTTTCCGTCGGATCTATTGGTACTGCAGCTGGATATTGATATCCTCCTTCAAAAATTGCCCATACCTCTGCTCCCAGAGACTGAAGATAGGATCTCATCCTTGTTTTCTAGAAGATTAAATTGTTTCCGTTAAAGAGCGGAGGCCTAATAGATGTTGTTCCATCTTGATTGCTCATCTTGCTTGATCTTCCTTCTAGCGGCTAAGCTATTTCAGAAGGACCTGCTCTAATACCAATTGTTGGGAAAAATACTAAGAGGGTGGGGTGAATTAGTATTTAGGGCTGAACAATTTTTCTTTTCTTTCTCTTAAAACCATATGTTACAGTATTGCATCCAACATGTATGTCCAGATATCTTATTATGTCTTTACTTAGAGCATTGCATCATATAAGCATTAAACATGAACAGAAATAACAGAACAAATTCAACACATATGAATACCCGTATTTAAGGTAAAACCCAATTGGGAGAAAACCACCAACGTCGTAATCTCTGCCTTCAATATTTATTATAGAGAAAACTTTGTATAGTTTTATGCTTGTGCGTACTCACACCAACACGCAGCACTCCACCTCAGACACAAGAATTTTCTTTCTATTTACTAGCCTTCTCGGGAAGGAGCCACAACCCCCGTTCTCGCTATCATCCACCGGAAGGGGAGAACTTCCCTTTTTCCGTTTACCAACTACCAACAAGGAGCTACAACCCCCTTACTGAAGGCATCGACCCTCAGCATCACTGCAGACCACGCTTCATCCACTTCCACACAACATACCTTGCAGGCCACCAGATTTATTTAATTTCTTCAGAGGTGCATCCTTTATTTAGCAATCTGTTACCCATTCCATACAGATATACTTCAGAGTGAAGTATTCATTCACAACCCTTATACATTCTTCCTGATTTCTTCAGTCGATTGGACCAGGAATTAATCATCATCTGATTTAAATATCTTGATCAATCATCATATTCACAGGTGCACCATAGATTCAGATATATCAGAGTTTATTCATACAGATATCTCTAGAAGAGATTTGTTTATTATCAACCCTTTCGCACACACCCAATTCTTCATAATTCTCATCACCTTATATAGTTTTCGCCTTTATTAAAACCATGGGCCAAAACCATTCAATTACTAATGGTATTTCTAAATGGTATTTCCTTTAGTACGCTTACATATCTCTTTGATTTCTTTTTAATTTATTTATCAATTTGAAGAAATTGATAAATAAATATATTTACAATTTTGAACAGAACTTTAGGATTAAAGTTAACCCTTCGCATTTTAACCCTTTCAAATAATATGGTAAACCTTTGACCCCAGGCCCACAAATATAGTGAATTTCCAATCAAATACACGCATGGTACCATAGGTAAACTTTGCGCAAGTCCAGTGTTCGATCACCGTTAGATTAGCAAGCTTCCAGATCAACGACGTATATGCATATCGCTCGGCCTCCGATGCCGATCGTTAATGTGCGATGGCCCGTCATACCTGTGTCAATCTTCGCGCACCTTCAACAAAGGATGAATGTTCGATGACCCCTTCTCAGATCAATGGCGCTCAACGATATCGCTGGGAATCCTGGGTCGAACTATAACGCGCGATGGCACACAATGAAAAGTGGTTTTCTGAAGTCGTACAGGGACGCATGTCGAGCACTCTATGGATTTGCTCCTCAACCAGGGAATACCTCTTACTCCGCATAGGTGGTGCAATGAAAACAGTAAACCACCTTCACTGTTTACTCGGTCATGGTTCTGCTCTTCCACGCAGGGTTCCGTCGCCTTTTTAAATGCATTATTATAATTAGGTTGCACTTTAATGTTTTGCCTTTTATTACAGATCCATTGCTAAATTTAATGCTCTGTTCACAATTTTCGTTTGATTCTTTTAACATACATTCTTTACACCAGTTGCTGCCTCCGACCTTGACATAACACAATGTCACTCTTTCCTGTCACAATTCCACTTCTACATTCAAGTTCTTGATTCTGCAAGCTGATCATTGTACTATCATATCTCTGCAACCATTAATTCCTTCAATTTATATACTAAATCTTTAATTTTTAATCCTTGCCACAGGGTTTATGATGTTTACGGACAATGATTCATAGTTGTCCACAGGGACTCTACTATCCTTCTTTCTCAATTCTATCAATTATATATATATAATTCACAGAAAATGCAGAACCTTTTTCTATTTGACGGCTTTTTTATTCCTATACAGTCTCTGGACAACCTTCAATTCACTGCTTGTCCTTGCTCCTTGACTGATACTGCAGCTCTGTAGCTCAAACTGTAGATGCATTCTTTCTTTGTTCTTCTCTGCTACATTTAGATACCAATTCCTTTGCCACATCCTTTGCCATCAATGACAATATTTCCAACAAATTTCGTCTTCAAGGAGACACCTTTGCTACTGAGGGGTTTTTTGCTCAAGCTTGAGGTAGACCCTATTCAGTGGGAGATCTACGGGATTGATTCCTATGGTGAAAGAAGATGCCGAGCGGCGGGTAGATAGAGATCGAGAAATTTAATGGTCAGAGTTTTTAGTTGTGGAAGCTGAGGATGGAGGATCTACTGGTGGATAAATATCAATAGATCGTAGTAGATCTAATTACTAAACCAACGACAATGTCAGATGAGGACTGGAAGAAGCTAGAACGGAAGGCAAAGAGCACAATAGGGTTGTGTGTCTCAGATACAATATTGTTGAATGTATCTTGGGAAGCTATTAAAAAGACCTTATGGGACAAGCTAGGGACTTTGTACCAATCTAAGTCTTTGGTGAATAAATTTTTCTTGTGGAAAAAGCTGTATAACCTGAGGATGAAGGATGGAGACTTGGTGAAAGAGCATCTGAACTCCTTCAATACTGTGGTAGGTCAATTTTCATCTATTGATATTAAAATGTTAGATGAATATAAGTGCATCAGTTTTGTGTTCTCTACCAGATTCGTGGGAGAGTCTAGATATTGCAATAGGTAGCAATACAACTGCCTTGAATTTTGATGACATTCTCTCAGCCTTGCTGTCGGAGGAAATGAGACGGAGAAATATGGAGGGTCAGAATGGAGATTCCTTGTATGTCCGAGGAAGGTCCCATAATAGAAGAAATAATAAGGTTTTGACCGGGATATCTAAATCTAGAGGGAGATCTAAATCTCCTGGAAATCTTGTAAAGGTGTGATGGAAATGCGGAAAGGAAGGGAACTAAAAAAAGGATTGAAGATTTAAAGCTCTTGATAAAGGAAAGGGATCTGATGAAGCTCCTTCTGTAGAGGTAAAAACCACCTCAGATGATGGTGGGGATGTGTATTTGGCTTCTTCTTCAAATACACATCTAGATCACGAGTCATGGTTGATTGAATCGGGTGCATCCTTTCACTTCACTCCCCATAGGGAGTGGTTCTTCGAGTATGAGAAATATGATGGCGTTGATCTCTTATTAGGTGATGATAGGAAGGCCAAAATCTTTGGACGTTGAAAAGTGAAGTTGAAGCTACAAGGCGGAAGGATTAGAACACTTCCTGGTGTTTTACACATTCCTGCATTGACCAGAAATATTATTTATTTAAGAAAGATGGATGATGCAGGTGTAAAAATAGTGTTCGATAAATATACCTATAAGATGGTTAGGGGAGCACTAGTATTAATGCAGGGAGTTCGAATTATAAATTTGTACAAGCTTCAGGGCAACACTGTTATTGATGGGTGCAACAGTTCTGTGGTTCCCGAAAGTGGAGTAGAAAATCTAGCTGTCTCTAGAGAAAAGACCATGCTATGGCATCAAAGGCTTGGACATATTGGAGAGAAGGACCTTCAGATACTGCATGGAAATGGTATGGTAGAAGGGCGATTTTGATTTTCGTGAACATTGTGTGTATGGGAAGCAGAATTGGGTGAGCTTTCCTTCTGGTGCTAAGAGGGCGAACAAGATATTACAGCTTGTGCACAGTGATGTGTTTAGACCTATGTCGGTTCCATCACTGGGTAAGTCAGTGTAATATGTTTCATTCATAGATGACTTCTCAAGGAATACATCGATACATTTCTTGAGGAAGAGATCTAAATTCTTTGACAGATTTAAAGAATTTAAGGCTCTGGTGAAAAACCAAACAAAGAAGAAGATAAAGGTGCTAAGGATAGATAATGGTGGGGAGTTCTGTAAGTAGGAATTTGAAGAGTTCTGTAAGAAGTGTGGTATAGCACGGCAAAAGACTACTCCATACACACCTCATCAAAACAGAGTTGCAAAAAGAATGAATAGAATGTTGATGGAAAAGGAAAGAACCATGCTCAGTGGTACTAGGTTAGGACAAGAATTCTGGGTGGAGGTAGTGGAGACTGCATGTTACTTAGTTACCAGATCACCTTCATTAGCGTTGGAGGATAAGATTCCACATGAGGCATGGACTAGTAAGAAACCTCTCTTTCACATCTGAGGGTATTTGTATGTGATGCATATGTACATGTTCTAAAGGAGAAAAGGAGCAAGTTGGATAATAAATCTGAAAGGTGCATCTTTATTGGGTATAAGGATGGTTTAAAGGGTGACAAGCTTTGGAACCCAAAACAAGGAAAGTTGTGTACAACCAAGATGTGGTGTTTAGAGAGGTGAAAGATATTGTTAAACATGAATTCTTACCAAAGGAACCTAAGAAGATATATTTTCAGCTAAAGGAGGATGAATTAGAGTCTACAACAGAAGAATACTCAGAAGAGGAAGAGCCACAAACTCCAGCTGTGAGAATATCAGTTCGGGAAAGGAGACAACCAGAAAGGTATAGTCCATCTGCTTTCTGTTCAAATTTTTCATTAACTATAACTAATGATGATCCCAGAACTATCAAGGAGGTTGTAGATTCAGAGGATGGAAAAATCTGGAAGGTGGGCATGGTTGATGAAATGGAATCCTTGCATAAAAATAAGGCATGGGCTATGGTGGAGTTGTTGGCTGGAAGAAAGCCGATCAGGACAAAATGGGTGTTTAAGAATAAGATGAATGTAGAAGGCAAGGTGGAGAAATACAAAGTTCAGTTGGTAGAAAAAGGTTACTCCCAGGTGCTGGGAATTGATTTTGGTGATATTTTTTCTCCTGTTGCCAATGTTACTTCTATTGGATTACTTTTATCTGTTGCTACTACATTTGATTTTGAGGTAGAATAGATGGATGTGAAGATAACATTTCTTCACGGGGATCTAGAAGAGGAGATCTACATGAAACAACTTGAAGGTTTTATGGTGAAGTTGAAGAAATATCTGGTATGCAGGTTAAAAAAGTCTCTGTATGGGTTAAAACAGCCACCAAGGATGTGGTATCAAAAATTTGATACCTATATACGGGGACTTGGCTTAACAAGAAGCAAGGAGGATCATTGTGTTTATTTTAAATTAATTGGTGACTATTTTATTTATTTGGTCTTGTATGTGGATGATATGTTGTTGATTGGAAATGACAAAGAAATTATCCAAGATTTGATGACCCAAATGTTCTCCAAATTCAACATGAAGGATTTTGTTGCTGCAAACTATATTTTGGGCATCGAAATTAAGAGAGATCAGGCAAAGAGGAAGCTTTGGTTTAACCAGAGGAAGTATGTCGAGACTATATTATAGAGGTTCAATATAAAGGATAGTAAACCAGTGAATGTTCCAATTCCTGTAGGTACAAAGCTATCTGTTGAACAGTGTCCCAAGGCACAAGAAGAAGAGGAGGATATGTCCCATGTTCCATATGCAAGTGCAGTGGGCAGCCTGATGTATGGAACGGTCTGTATAGACCAACCATTGCACATGTAGTGGGAGTATTGAGTAGTTTTATGTCAAACCCAGGGAAGAAGCATTGGACAACAATGAAGCAGGTTTTCATATATTTGTGTGGCACTAGTGATTATGGATTGTGCTACCAGGGAAGACCAGGATTGGAAAGAGTGTTGGACATTCGTGGTTTTTTTGATGGTCACTGGGCTAGAGATCTGGAAAAAATAAGATCTAGAATTTGATATGTATTTAGCTTATTTGGAGGTGCAGTCAGTTGGATGAGTAAAAGATAGTCAGTAGTGTCTCTTTCAACTACAAAGGTAGAATACATGGCGGCCACTTATGCAAGAAAGGAATTAGTTTGGCTGTAGAGATTGTGTTCAAGTATGGGGTTGGTGTAGCAAGCTACAAGGATAGACTATGATAGGCAAAGTGAAATTTTCTTGGCTAAGAACCCTACTTATCATTCAAAGACAAATCATATTGATGGTCAATATCACTTTGTGAGATATATGGTTGAGGCTAAAAGGGTGTTGCTGGTAAAGGTGGACACTTTGAAGAATGTTGCAGATGCATTGACAAATTCTGTGAGCACTCAGAATTTCTCTTGGTGTACAAAAACAATGGGTGTTGCAAAGCTGGGCTAATGACTCAACTCTCCTCTGGCCCCCTGTGGAAAGAAAACAAAAAGTGGGAGAATGTTGGGTTTGTTTTATATTGTTTCCATGACTAGTCACACGTGGGGGGCTAACGGTGGGGCGATAGCCCCCTCTATCGGGGTCTGAGCCAGCGTCCCAGAAATTTTTTTTGGTCCTTATTTTCCAGTGGGCGGACCCACCCATGTTTTTGTGCATGGGTTTACACATGGTATTGGGGCATGATGGTTTTTGGCCCCTGATATTTTGTAGATCTGGTCAAGGGAACTACGGTTATGTTCTAATCCAGGGTTAGTGGATTGGAATTTATGTATGCTTTGACATGTATATATATGTGTTGTAACACTAAAAGGAATATAATGAAAAATAAAGTTGGTCATCTTGATTCGAGATCAAGGGGAAAATCTCTGTGTTTTATCTGTTTTATGTTTTATGCTCTTTCTATTGTTTATTTTCTGTTTTTAATATTCGTTTGCAGATAATTTATGAACATGGTTAAAACATACAATAATAACATTAAAACATAATTCCTAACATCAGCAATAAAATTCACAACAAACCATCAAATGATTCATTAACATAGTTTTTTGATGGAGTTCACCCCTACTTACATGGCTTGGGCCTCCGTATTAGCACAAAATGGAAAAATTTGCTGTTTATGGTCCTCTATTGGTCCTGAAACCTACTCTGAAATTATCTGAATGTCCAAATCATCAAGCATAGACTCTTTTTGAGCCCAATTTGGTGGAATGTTTTAAATTTATGGCCTAATCAATTCTAGTGTAGGAAACCCCACTAAAATGAGAAAAAATCAAGTTAGCGCCACTAATTTTGGAGTCCCACCAGAAATCGTAGACTCTGCCAAATTGGACTCTAAATTATACTGGGCTTACCTATCAGATAACCACAGATTAATTAACATTAAACATGGTTTTAGCACTAAACGTACATTTTAACATAATTTGGATTAATAAAGGATAAATTCGCTTAACATTTGATTAAGGGTTAAATAAACTCGTTTAAGACCATAACATATGCCTATTATTTATCCCTCCACTCTTGGTCGTAGATGAAAGTCATATGTATGAGGGGGTTGGCACACGTGCAGGCCCCCTACTCTGCCCAACTGTCAAACCTTGTTGAAACAAATGTAATCGTAAGAATTCTATGTTAAGTAATGTATGTGTGATATAGTGGTAATGATGGCGAGCTGTGTGGAAGAGGTCGTGGGGTAATGACCCAACCTCCGCCTGTCCTCTGTATAAAATTTTCAACATAATATACCATATGACATATAAAATATTTCTACCTTAGGATATAATTTATCCTTTGAGGGGGGGGGGGGGGGGGAGGGGCATGTGGCAGTCTTCGAGCTTGCCACATGTCCTCTTCCCATTGGCTTATCCCACAACTAGTAAAAATGTGAAAAAAAACCCAATTCAACAACCATCTATGAATTGACACTTAGTAGAGTGTCATTGGCTGAAATAAAATAATATTCTCAGAATATTGTTTTTTGCTGACTAGGCTACAATGTCACCATTATGTCTTTTCTGCAACATTTTTAGCTATTTATGAAAATGAGAAATAGGCCCTATATTGCTCATTCAGAGTTGGTTTTTTATGAAATAAATTGTGTTGGATTCCTTGTGATGAGCTCTTCACTTTCGTTCAGGTTCCATTCGATTTTGAGCACTTCCATTGTTGATATTAACACTAAGCACTTGATGAGAGGAAGAACCTTAATTCCAACAACATCACTCTCCCCATCAAGACCTTGTAGTGCTACACCATCCACTCAAAATTGCATGCCATTTTTAGCATGTAGGCATAGACTTCCTAAGGTGTTAAGATCATAATTTCAACCTAGGGATTGACCAACTTATCAATAGAAGTAGTAGTGGAAGAACAAGAACCTACATCCCCAACATAACGAGTAGTTTTCCTAACCTCTACTGGGGAACACATTTTACCTCAAGAACTAGAAATCCCTAGTGAAAAAGAGCAAGAAGAAATGTTCTTTAATATATCATTGATATAGGAACCCGAAGAATTATAAGAAGAATCGACAATCCCAATATTGTAATCTTATATCAGTTCAGAAGAATCTAAAATGGGCGGGGAAGGGAAAGGAGAAGTACACAACAATGATGAACATTTAAGAATTTGAGGAGGTGGACCTAGGATTGGAGTTGAAGGTAGAGGGAGAGAAAGAGATGGTAGAAGAGGAAAAGGTGAAGGTAGAGGAGATAAGGGAAAATACAGAATATATCTAGATTCTGTTGGATTTCCTATACTTGATGAATATACTACTACCACGACGAAAATTATCTCACCCTCTATCCTTCCTAACTTCCATGGATTAATAAGTGAGGATCGTGAAACATTTATTTTTGAATTCAAAGTTTAATCTAGATCATATGACTAACTACACGATTCTCAAATATTTAAATTGTTTCTAGCTATCGTTAAGGATGCATCATTGAAATTGTTTATGAGCTTAATAACACACTATATTAGAACATGGGAAGAAATGAAAAATGCATTTTTATTAAAATACGAGGATTACTGCATGCCTCATAACTGAAAATATGAAATAATTAAGATGATGCAAAGATAATATGAGAATATGGAGGATTTAATTGAAATATTCATTTATAATCTAAAAATGGCCAGAATGGAAATTTTGGATCAAGATACTTTGAAAGCTCTTCTACTAAAATCCATTAGAGATGAATGGATAGATATCCTTAACATAATGGGAAAAGGAGGCATTTCTCAGCAATTATTACTAGAAATTTCTAAATTATGTACACATATTTCAAGAGGTATATCAAGAGTTGGAAATAATTCAGGAGATCTTGTACTCCCTATAATCAATAAATATGCAGCTGAAATGATAAGTTGGGCTTAAATATGCAATTTTCTTAATGAATTTAAAACATATATTTTAGGTGTTCTTAGTGAAAAAATAGACACCTTGAAATCACAAAACAAACAAAGTGTTGAAAGTTATGCCTTATCAATATGTTTTCCTAAGTGAAGAAAGAAACATGCCTTAAGATAATTCCCTCTTGATTCTATGTTATATGTACAGAAAATCATGAAACTAAGAAGTGTCCTTACATCCTAGGTCTAAAATATGTCTACCAAGAGGAAATGATTCCAAATCATGTAGATCCTCTTCGCTTTGTTTCTAGAAGACCATGGCAAGGATCACAAACTTGCGTTTTCAACATGCAGATGTATACTCAAACCCCACAAAATAATTGGACTGCACCAATTCCATGGCAACATCCTTGGTCTCAATCCCAACTCTGGACACAAGGATGGAAATATCCTTATATTAGATACTCTCAATATCATTAGTATCCACAACCTTATCTAAAATTCCCACCACAAAATTTTCCTCAACGTAGTCAACAACCACAGCCTCAGTTTCAAAATAAAAACCCTCAACTTTTATTACCATTTCCAAAACACGAAATCAATTGCTTTCTCAACCATTTCCCAACCCAAACAATAATAATGCACAACATGTTTACAACATGGAGGGTCAAAATTTTCAAACATATATGATAACTCCACTAGATCTTAATAATGTGAAACTAAGATCTAGTAGAATATTAGAAAATAAATTACCATCTGTTGTTATCTAGGAAAAAGAAAAATGTGATCATCCTGATGAAGATACATCTCTTCAAAAACACAAAAAACTTTAAAAACGAACACATGAAACACCAATAAACTCTAATCCTATTATAGAACAACCTTTAGTATTTTTCTGAAAACTAAATTTCCCTCAAATATTACAAATTGATAAAGGGGTAGAAAAATAAATCATGATGCATGTTTACAATATGTTAGATGAGATGAAGGATGTTTGTATAAATATTCCTTTGTTACAAGCTATCAAAGAAAGTCCAATCCTTGCAAAACAAATGAGTGGAGTATAAAGAAACCTGGAAGAAAAAGGAAGGATTTAAAAATAATAAAATTTGTTGGGAAAATTACATACATCATGTTGGGAAAAACTACAATACAAAGATATTTGGATCTAGTAATTCCAACTATGAAGACACAAATTAATGGTATCGAAATCACAAACAAATTGATCGATTTTGGAGCAACCATAGACATCATGAGTAAACAAACCATGGATAAACTAAGACTTCCAAATATTCAATATACACCAACATTATTACAATTAGATGATATATTTGTAATTAAACCTGATGGCGTGTTAAAAGACATTTATGGATCCTTAGATTCTTGGGATATCCAGTTGAGTTAATTATTTTAACCCGCAAGAATAACTTAGGAGGACATCGATTAATATTAGGAATACCTTGGTTAGCTACAACTTATGCTCTTATAAATTATAGATATAGTGATATGTTTATCTCTAATGGTATTTCAATGAAGAAATTCAAATTATACCCACCAGCAAAAATAATGATAGAGGTATAAAATGAAGAATGGATGGATGATGACAATGACATAAAACCTATTTTTACTCTCTCTCAAATTAGTGAACAAAATTAGATTTTAAATTGAATAGAAATAATGAATTGTCTTAAAAAATGTGAGAGTAGTAAAAATTTTCAGGACCAGTGCAATATTGAGTATTTATCATCTAAACAAATCTATTTATATTCTATGGAATAATTTGGAAATTATTCAATATAAATTTTTCGAGGAAAAAATTTAAATTTGAACAAAAATCTGTGAGAATTTCAAAAGAAGAAATTAATAGAAACATTACAAAAACACTCTTATGCATATGCATGAGAATACAGTAACATGAAAGGAATTAATCCTGAAACTTGCATGCATCAAATATATGTTGAAGAGAATTTCAAACCAATCTGAATACCTCAAAGAAGAATGAATCCAAAATTAAGGGAAAATTTAAAGGAGGAACTACAAAAACTATTGAATGTAAACTTTGTTTATCTAATATCAGACAGCCAGTGGGTTTCACCTTTAATAATTGTTCCTAAAAAGAATGGAAAATGGAGAGTATGTATTCATTGTAGGGAACTTAATAAGGCCACCTTAAAACATCATTTTCCATTACCTTTCATACATAAAATTTTAGATACATTAGGAGGGAAGAAATATGTTTCATTCTTAGACGGTTTTGGTGGATATAATCAAATTCGGGTAACACCGAAATATCAGGACAAAACCACTTTTACCTACCCATGGGGAACTTATGATTGCCGAGTACTTCATTATGGATTATGCAATGCACAAGAAACATTATAAAGAGAATTATTGGGTATTTTCTCTGATTTAATACATGATTGTGTGGAAGTTTATATGGATGATTTCACAATCTATGGAAGTTATTTTGAGGAAGCACTTGAAACTTTGGAAAAAGTTCTCATAAAATGTAAGGAATAAAATCTCTCAATAAGTCATGAAAAATTATTTACGATGTTTACCAAGGGAATTTTTTTAGGACACCATATTTCAAGAAATGGAATAAAATTGGACTCATCTAAATTTGAATTAATTTCGAAATTATCAATCCCATATTTTGAAATATTTTTTAGAATTTTTCTTACTTTCACTCGATATTATAGAAGCTTTATAGAAAAATTACAAAGATTTCGTATCCACTCTTCAAATTTCTTACAAAATATTGTGAATTCAGTTGGGATTCTGATCATCAAAATGCATTTGAGACTTTGAAAGAAAATATTTCTGAAGCACCCATCTTAAGAGGAAAAAACTGGAAATTTCCTTTTGATATCTTAACTGAAAATGAGTTTTAATTTATTTCCCATGCCAATAAAAAATTTAGAAATTACATCACTTGCTTGAAACTTTCATTCACATGGATCATTCTGCAATTAGATGTCTAATGAATAAATCAATCACTAATGGCAGAGTCACAATATGGTATTATTATTGCAAGAATTAAATATCACCATTATAGATCGAGCTAAAAAGAAACACACAGTAGAATATAAAAATGATATACCATTAGAAGATAGTTTTCCTGATGAATATATTTTTGCAATATCTACTAAATCTCCATGGTTTGTAGACATTTCTAACTATTTAGCCACATGGAAGCTACTATCATATTTTTTTCGTACAGAAATGAGAAAGATAATTCAAATGAATGCATCTTATTCATGGATAAATTAATAATTATACAAGACATGTATAGATCTCATGTCCGAAGGTTTGTAAGAGAAGACGAAATACTTGAGATACTAAAATCATGTCATGAAGAACCATGTGGACGACACTTTGCTAACAAAGGACTCCTTACAAAGATCTTCTCTTAGGATATTATTTGCCTCCCCTTTTTTATGGATGGAAGGGAATATGTTAAAAGATGTGATAGTTGTGAAAGAATGGGGAAACATGTTCCTTCAAATGAAATTCCTTTACAACCCCAGGTACTTATCGAACCTTTTGAAAAATAGGCTTTAGATTTTGTTAGAAAAATCAATCCACCATAAAGACAAAAGATGTATATTCTCACATGCATTTATTATTTCACTAAATGGGTAGAAGCTTTAACACATTTTTTTGCTACTGAAAATTTTGTAGTTTCATTTCTTTTTGAGAATATTTTTACTCGTTTTGGTGTCCCAAGGGAAATTGTGACAGATCAAGGAACTTAATTTACATCCAAAATTATTCATAACATAGTAGAAGAATACAAAACCAATCAGAGGAAGTCTACTCCATATCATCCACAGGAAAATAGATAAGTGGAATCCACTAATAAAGTGATTGAAGCAATCCTTACAAAGACTGCATATTTTCATAGAATGGATTGGGTAGAAAAGCCTCAAGAAGCTTTATGGGCCTACCAATCCAAATGAAGAAGCACAACATGACATACTCCCTATGAACTTGTTTATGGGAAGCATGTCTTATTTCCAATTGAGTTCCAAATAAAAACTCTCAAGATAGTTGGTAAGTTGGGACTTGACTTGTTAGAAGCACAAAGGCATAGAATGGAACAACTCAATGAGCTTTATTAAATGAGGCAATATGAAATTCAAAGGACAACTCTAGTTCAACAACAGAGATATAGATGGCATGGTAAATATATCAAGGAAAGAAATTTTCAAGCAGGATAATGGAAATTACTGTTTGATTTAAAGTTCAAATATTTTCAGGGAAAATTTAAATCTCACTGGGTTGAGTTGTATGATATTGAGAGAATGTTTGAAAATTGACCAGTTAGGATCAAAAAAATTTATTAAGAAAGAGTTCCTCTCCTTGGAAATGGACATAGACTAAGGATCTATCACAAACCATTGAAAAAGGAGGAATTTGTTAACACTTTTCAAGATAATGCTGATATAATGTTCGTGAAGAAGACTTCTTCTTCTTCCCCAACTTAAAAGTCTTATTTCATTTTATCATTTAAAAATAATATATATATATATATATATATATATATATATATATATATATATATATATATATATATATATATATATATATATATATATATATATATATATATATATATATATATATATATATATATATATATATATAAAGAAAGGAAAAAAAAAATTTCCTCCCTTAACTACATGAAAACCAATCTTTGATTGCAAGGAAGACTTTATGAAACCCGCAAAATTTATATGTATAATAAATGGGTGAATCCCCATGTTATATAGAAAAACTTATAGGCTATTTTTTCATTAATATAATATAAATATAAAAAAATTTGGAAAATCTTTCACTAAATTATAAATTTTTGTTTAATATTGTTGATTTTTTCACTAGGTTATAAAGTATTGAAAATTCTTGGTTAATCTTCTAAAAAATTAGAAAATATTGTAAAATATTAGTGATTCATTACCAATGTATACAAACACATGTAAAAATAAGAAAAATATTGATTTATAATCTATGACATAAAATTCTCCATGTTTTGGAAAAGAAACATCACGAGTAATGTTGCTCTAGGTTATTGTTATACACTATTTCAAATCTTTTTGCGTGTTTTTATTATGCTTTACCACAAATTTTGTATCACATCCCTAGAGGAAATTACTTGTAAAGGCATGCACAAAGGCATGTGATGGTTAACCAAATAAATTATTTTGCTCAAACTTGGTCTTTACACATCTAGATAACCCTGCCATACTCTATGTAATTCATATTCTATAGGCTTCAAATGAAAATAAGGTCTATGAATAACTATATAAAAAACATGAATATTTACATAAATTTTTTTTTCTCATACATCACTTTCTAAAAGTTATATACTTCTCCAATTCCTCAAATTCAAATAAACCAACAACTTTAAAATATGGTGTTTCATCATAATATGTAGGTTTTTCAACTACTTTTGGATCATAAGTATTATAGTTAGTGTTGCAGTTTATTCTACAGTTAACAACTCTAATAATGTTGACTTGGTAAAAATTTATTTGAAATCATAAAAAAAAAATGAGAATGAATGGTAGATGAATATGCATTGAAACTTAATTTCCTACACGAAAAAAAAAAGTAATAACACAAACTCATTAAAAATATACAATGGGTGAGTTAAAAAATCTAACACAAATATAAAAATTAGTCTATGCATGTTCATTACTTGGAATAATATGTCACAAAAAAATGATCATCAAGAGTTTTTTCACTTCAAGAATAGTACTACAGTAAACAATCTATCGTTCTCAACTAATTAAATGTGATTTTTTTTTTGTATTTGTATCAAAGTATAATTTCATTAGATGAATGTCCTTCTCATGATAATATGACTTCTATGATGAACACATAGGATCCTAGTTCATAGACCATTTTTTTCTTCACTTTACTAAGCAGAGCTCATTTTCCTCTCTTAATAAACAATAAGTATTTTTAACGAAAATATAAAATAAAATAATAGATTCTAAAAGGTGAATATTCTTTTGTGACACAACAACATGAGAAGAAATAAAAATAAAAATAAAATAAAACATATCCTTCAATAATCAAATATATAAATAAAATAATAACAATTATGGAAAAATCCATTGACTACCTAGATAATAAGTGAAGTCATATATTAATCCTAATACCATATCATTCTTAAATGAACATGACAAAAAACAAACAAAATACATTTTTACTCAACAAAGGCCTTTAACTTTAACCGAACCCCTTAAATCAATAAAATAAGATGTTAAACAAACCATGCCTTAACAAAGGATCAATCAAACATCAAATAAAAACTAGAATAATTTAAGATATCGTAATTTTTAACCAAAATAATCCCAAAATTTTCAAACATGGAAAATGATCCAAATGCAAAAAACAAATAAACCATTAAGAGTGACCAAGATATTAGAGGTACAAAAAAAAAATCATCTAATTGAAATGAACCCATTCTTGCTTATTAAAAGCCTTGTAAAGTACTTATTTATATTTTAATACAAGGAAGCTTCATATGTAAAAATAAAGATCCCAACCTCATAAAATTATTTCTGCATTTTCTATCACATACAAGAAAGGGAGAAAGTAATAGTTAATTATCAAGACATCAATATTAAAAAAAATTGTAGCAAACAAAAATGTGGCTTCAATGTTACAATAAATAATAGAAAGTATAGAACATGTTCTTACCTAAAATGTAATGTCAAATTTGCATATAGTATTAGTAATGTTGTTGTGATAAATAATTTAGAACCTGCACCAAAAATAGAGGAACAACAAATTTAATCAAATAAAAGGAGTCACCTCATTTGTACTATTCCATTCAATTTTTATTACACAGCCTATGGAACATGTATACAAAAATAAGTGTCATTTGGGACATCATATATATTGGAATAGATAAAATATTGTGGTATATGAATTTTCCACTCTCAATTTTTTCCTCATTTGCTTTATTCTGAACACAATATTTTCCACATGAACTCTAATTTTGATCCTCCAAAATATCATGTTTCATATCAATTTTATTAGAGATATTTTTTGTATTGCCTTTGTCCCTTTTATCATAATATGATAGCCAAAGAGCTAGTGCTCTTTCATATGGAAAATTGGTAATGTCATACTTTGTTAGATATAATTTTAGACATATATCCATATGTTTATCAACTCTATTCCTAAAATTTGACTTCAAAAATATTAGTGCACTAAACATCCTCTCATCATCTACTGATCACAAAATCATGGTTTGAAATAAATATTATTATTTGGAATATTATGATATATTTTGTTGTAAGTATTAGCTAGCATCTAAAATATTCCATAATCTTGTTATCGCACCATATTCTAGAGGATTGCCAAAAACATGAAATTTGTTCCACATTGTTTCAGCAAAGCGCATGGCTTGTTGAAACAATTTTTATGGAACCAAAATACCATGAATTTAAAAATTAATAATTTAATAATTTAATCCATATTTTAGTATTTTTTTGAATCCCTTAATTAGTTTATAAATATTTTTCCTCGTTGGCTTCTTAATAATTGATGCCTCAAATTTTCCTAAGGTATATTTTATTCTTTATATTATTTAAATATCTTTTCCAATCCTTGGAACCCATTTTCTTATTTAATGGTTAGCTCCTTTTTGTTAACTTTATATTCTATTTCCATTACTAAACCCACCTCATATTTTATTTCCTTTTTTTTCATTGTTAATGGGTGGAGTGTCCACTCAAAACATTAGACATTTTAAAAATTGACACACATTTTATTCCAAAAAAAAATCTCAGAGATGGTTAAAAATGTTGATGATAAAATGGCCTATGATACAAAACCTTGTGAAAAGGATAAAGATAATAGGATGCTTGTCAAAAGTTTGATTAAGTGATCATGTGAGTTCCCACGAGACATCAAATGATAAAGTAACATCAAGAATGATGAAGGAAACTATCCAAATATGAAAATTAATCATGCCAATATATACGACTTGCAATGATTTGAGTAAGATTTTCTTTATGAATACTTTATATATTCATTTATTTGTTTATGATTGAATTCATGTATTATAATGATACCTAGGTTGGATATGATGAATGAAGAATATTTCGGTATAGAAATATTTTTATAATACTTTTGATTCTACCATGAATTAGTATCTCATGATTGATTCACTTATAATGAGTGAATGGGTAACAAAATCTTGTTATGAAATTCTATAGAACATGATAGTGAATTCCAATAGATCTAATGTGTGAGACCATATTTTTGATGGATATGGAAGGATATAGTACTATAAACTTAGCTATCCTCTACTCTTTAGTATGGCTAGGACTTCCACCTATGTGCTAGGACCCTCTCTAACTTGCATCTGTCTAAACCTATCCTTATATATATCACGCTGAGTATAAAACTGTTGCCTTATCTTATCCCTCCACATCCTCCATCCCCGAGGAGTATTAGGATCTGTAAGTATGTGATCTCGATCTACTCTTAGTAGTAACCAACATCACTGCTGACTTGTCTCCCTGCTTATATTCACATTGTAGAATATAAACGTCTTTGAAATAGTGAGGACAACAAATAAAGGAGAGGATTCCTAAGGTAATATATAGTAGAGAAGGTAATTTCCTTGTAGTATGGTCAAGGTACATATGAGGAGTGACTAAATGACGTGTTGAGGTATTAGTTAGACCTTTCAATTGATGATGGTGGAATACATGATATAGAAATGTAGGATTTCGAGATCAAGTGACAAGGATGGATTTAGTAGACTTGATCATGAGTATCCACACATCGGTTTATTGGAATAAACATTTATTTTCATACTGTAATGGTATGTATGCTAAGTATCACATGTACATTGAAACATAGTTCCACTTGAGTATGATTAACATCTAAAAATGATTTAGCTATTAGTTTGTTAATATTATTCTAAGAACACCTCATGGATGGTATTAAATATTCAAAGAAAGGATTATACGCATAGATAATAACTTTTATTTGGTCGATTAAAAAATTTAGGTAGTAAGTGAAATGGTCTCAAATATTAAAGTGAGTGTAATTTTGTAAGAAATATTAGGTAATACGCCACACAAGAGCCAAACACCATTGTTAGTATGAATATTTATTCGAAGTGTACAAAAAAGGACCACTTTAGCTACGCATAACTTATAGCCATAACAACAGAAATAACTGCTAATATCTAGAGATCTGCAATTAGATGATCAAGACAAATGATGCAAAAATTTAGATCTATGCGTTAGAAGGCAACAAATAGTAGAAAAATAAGATTTACTCCATACATCCAATAGACAAGAAAAGAATATATCCAATGAATAATTTTATTAATGACACTTGGCAAGAAAACACAAGAGGGTGTTCCGTGTTCTCCTCAATGGGATGGGCTCTTCTGAGTCCTCAACACTTCAGATTTAGAACTTCTCTCTCTTGATGGTGTAGAAAACCTAGACAAAAATGGGAAAGTATGGCTATGATTATGGATCAATAGCTAGACCAAGTGTTGAGATCCAGAGTGATCTTTAGGCAACAAAAGGTGAAAAATGAATGGGAAAACCCTTCTATTTATAACAAAATATTGAGTTAGTCGAGAGATTGGTGCATAATTAAAATATTATTAACCAAATCTAGATCCAAATTTTATGGAATATTTTATTATATTTGTTAGAGGGAAAAGGAATTTGACTTCAGACAAATCCTCTTATTTCTAAATAATAAATAAATAAATGATTTATTTATCATTTTAAGGATGTGATTAAGTAATAATAAATAAATAAATGATTTATTTATCATTTTAAGAATATCGTTGAGTAATAATCAAATAAATAATGATTTATTTAATTATTTAAGGGTGAATTAGTCATATTTAACAAATAATATTGTTTAAATAAGATTTAAAAAATTATTATTTAGAAAATAATAAGATAAGTAATGATATATATAATTAATTTCCTTGTTTTGGGTTAAATATAACCAGAAATATTAATTAAACTTCTGTTTAACCAATTATTTCCTGAGGAAAATCAAACAAATATATATTTATTTAATATTTCCTTATGGGGTTTCCTGTTTAGACCATAAACAACTTAATAAAGGTGATTTACTAAGTTATTTTGATAGTGAAAGCAATTTTACTTGGAGTAAAATTGGTCTTACTGGTCTGCTTGGGTCCTGTTATACAGTACAACAACCCCCCCATTTTTAAGTTGTTCACTTCAAATAATGGGGACCCTTTCTATAAAATTTTGGCTAAGTGCCTTTTAAGATTTTTATTAAGTTAATTACCTCATGATTTTATTGATTTTTCATCTTCTTCAGATTTTTGTTTTGATTGCTTGGTTGAAATCGATTTTTTATAAGCTTCCTATTGACGCTTGTTTCGCCTCATTTGGTCAACTGTTTTGTAAATGGCACTCCTTTGAAGTCTAATCAACTATTTCGCCTCGGTTAAAAAATGCGTAGAATGTACAATATTCCATTTTTTTAATTAAACTAGTTCAATAATGCATTTAGTTTAAATATTAAACCATAGTTAGTTATTAATAACATTTTTTCTTTTTTTTACTTATACATCCAAATCATAAAGCATCAGGATTTTAGTCATTTATTCCAATTTTCCAATTTTCAAATAAATTACTAATCTCAAAAATCCAAAATGTCAAAGTGGTTATAGTTTAATTTTTATTTATTTTTATTAAAGTGCTTGTAGTTTAATTTTTATTTTTTCATTAAAGTGGCTGTAGTTTATTCAGGAAAATCACACTTTAGGTAATTCCATAATTTATAAAAATAAAAAAACAAAAAATAAAATTACATCGCATCGGGGATTTCCAAAGGATGCATTCCTTAGAAACCCCGATGGCTTTCATTTTCCGATACTCCAATTGCAAACAAGTCAAAGGCATATGATACATTTTTTTATCGCATTGGAAGTTTTTATTGGATGCATTTCTAAAAACCTCCGATGGCCCTCACCCTCCTGATGGCTGATTGCGATGACCCATGCCTTACTCTTTCAACTCACTCACATGTGAGTATAAGGGGAATAGTTTAATGTTAGTGGAGTATTGAAGTGTTCATAGTTTAAGTTAGTGTTAGTTTTATATTAATTTAATATTAGGTTAGTTTAGATTTATATTGGTTTAAATTAGTTTAGTTTTATATTAGTTTAATGTTAGGTTAGTTTTAGTTTAACAATAGATTTAGAATTCAATATTCGAAATAATTAATTTTAAATTAATTAAATTAATTAATAGAATGTAATTAATTAAATTAAATTATAATTAAGTATTAATTAGATCAAGTTGTTTATAAATAGTTAATTATAATTATTATTTAGATTAACATTAATTAGTAAATAGTTTATTAAATAATTAGTTTAGTTTATAATTAATAATGTAATTATATTTAATTAATAGATAATTAAAACTTAATTTAGAATTAGATTATAACTAAATTAGATAAATAATATAATTGCAATTTATTAGAATTAATTAATTAAATATCATAATCTAATTTAGGATTAGAATTTAATTTAAAATTTTGATTTTTTTAGCACAAGCAATAAAAATTCCAGATTTTTGGCAATTTTAATATACCAACTTTAGAGGCTCATAAATGGAGTTTTATTTGGCCAAATGAGGCCTAGAACAACTCATTGGAAAGATAAAATAATGGAGATTATTCGTGAAGAGGTTTTATTTCCAGATTTGATCATTTATTGGGTCTAAAATTTAGTAAAATATCAAGCTACGAATTTTTAAACAAAAATGATTTTGTGATTTTGATTTTTTGCATTTTAATTTTCCAGAACTTCTTATGAGTGCAAATTCATTAATATATGTTATCATTGGCCAATTAGATCAGGACATAAATCAAAATAAAGTTGTTGTTTCCTTTTTTTTATTTATTTAATTAAGTTTTAATTGGATCTATTTTAATTTCTAGATTTGACAATTTGATTTTATTTTTGCATTTTAATTTTGTTTTTTATTTGTTTTTGCAGGAAAACAGTTGAAGAGATGAGAAGAAGAAGCTCTCAATCAATAAGAAGACTCCATCAATTAAATATTGGAATTTTTGAGTAATTAAAATTGGATTGGGCAGATGTTTCTTCAACAAACTCTCCTCTCAAAATACTTTTTGGAAACATTATCAATTGCAGATTGCAAAATGTAAAAGGGACTACTCTCCTTTGCAATTCTAGACTTCTAAAAGAATTTTTGTAATAGGAATTTAGAGTTGTAGATGGGGAGGAGAGAAAATTTCAGATCTGAACATTATTGAGAGTTTTTCTTTATATCTTGAATTATGTATGATGGACAGAGTTTGCATTTCTATAGCTCTAGTTTTGAATGTAGAAATTCAAGTAATGTAAAGTACTATTAGAGACTAGTATCAAAGAAGAAGATTCAATTAACTGGTATTTTTGGGATTTCTGTATCAAATACTAGTTTCATTTTTATGTTAATAAAATTGTTGTTTCATTTTATTCATGTTTATGCATTTCTGTTGATATGGATAATTTGTCTCAAATTGTTATGTATCTCTACCTTATGAATTAAAATTTGATTTTTAAGTAACTATTTACTCAGAAATCTATCTTATAAAATTGGTTTATTAAATAATAATGTGTTGCGAATTTCTTCTGCATATTATTGTTTAATTATTAGCTTGATTGATTTGATAGTCAATATCATTTTTGTGAATTTCTTCCAAAGTGTTGTTTATTTATTATTTCAGTTAAATGGTCTCAATAGGATGTGTTTTGGTATTCACAAATATGAGCTAAATTCAATTTCTTCATTAGCTTGACATTAATTAAAAGCCAGACATATTTAAACTCTCATTATTTAATTATCTTCCTCTTAGTTGGGTTAGATCTATATCTACCTAATTAAGATAGGATTTAGATTATTTTCTTTTGCTTACATTATAGAATAAGTTTGCATTTAGATTAATTTTTATATTATTTTTAGTCCGCTTCTTGAAGAGGCAAAATATTAGTTGTGGTTTTGCTGAACCCAAATCAGCGTAAGGGTCATTCTCTTGCCTGATCAGCAAGAAGAATCGATCTGATATCCCTGTCTATTGGTAGATAAAGATACATCGTAAACGAATAGCGATAGGGAAAAGGTAACTAGACCGAGTTAAACCAGTTAGAGCCACTATCATAAATGGAAAAGGAGTTGTATTAAGGTACGGACCGGGTGGTTATCCCTTAATATTGTTGTAGCGATTTTCGAGGCATCAACATTTTTGGCGCTAGAAGGAGGGCCTGAAACTTGTTGTCTATTGGAGTCTTTTCAATTTTAACATTTTATTTAAATCATGATGCTCCTCCTAAACTTCCAATTTGGAGTTGTATACATGGACGTGCATCTTCCAATACTCCACCCGAAGTGGTAAGACAATTGTCTCAGGTAAAATTTAATGGTAAGAAAAATTCTTCTGCTTTTAATCATGTCTTTCAATTTATTCAAAATGTTTCAAATTATGATTTCAAGGAATTGATGAAGGCATTTTATGCAGAATTTTTACTCTCACATTTGTGGCAAAGGCTAGAAACTAGTTTAGAGCTCTTCCGATTGCCTCAATTCATAGTTGGGATCAATTTGTTACAATTTTAATTTGTAAATTTGACAGATACAATTATGAACAGGTATGTGAAAAAATTTAATATTTACTAAGATTTGAAAATGAGTCTGTTAGAGATTTTAATATTCGATTTCATTTGATTTGTTTAAGATTTAAAGATGAAGATAAACCTATGAAAAAAGAATCACTAGATTGGTTTGAATATATTTTCTCTCTTCCTCCTATTCCCAATCCATATGAAATTAGTTCAAGCTTTTTTCCATCCCCTTCCAACATAAACGAGAATTCCAATATGGATGTACAAATAAATTATGATGAAGTGGCCTCACAAAGATTGGAAAATATTTCTACTCAAATGCAAGAAAACAATAGCATCAATTTTGGAGAAAGAGCTGCTTTGAAATCTGAAAATTCCTCTACATTAAATTCAGAAAATCAGATTGCTAATCAACACGTGCAAGCAAAAATCAGAGTGAATAAAAAAATGCAAACTACTATACAAATTTATTAATTTTTTCATGATGAACAAATGCTGAAAACAGAGCAGCAAAACAACCTTCTTCAAGAAAGTATGAGTATACAAAGCAATGATCTAGAATCTGAAATTTATAATGAACAGAGCGCACAAGATTTCTTGAACAGGGAAACTTTTGAATTCATTATTTCTGATTCTCATTTTTCCCTTTATCATGATATTTTTAATGTTGGTAATTTCTCCCCTCTTGCTATTAATGATATTTCAGAAAATAATAAGGATGATCTAAATGAATTACCAATATTTCGATATGCCGATATCGATATCGTTGATTGCATTTTTGGTGCTCATATCGCAATGTCGAAAGCCACGTCATCCATCACATTGCCGATATCGCAATCACTTCATCGTATTTTTCATGGACATACCATTATTCCAAATCTACGATGCGCAATGTGAATTGTAGAAAATACAAATCGCGAGATGTGTTGTGTGATGTGAAATTTGCAAAATGACTATCCCTGATCCTAAATATAACATTTCTTCAATGATATGATCGCTTCATCTCATCGCACATATTCTTTTTGCATGATCTCATATCGGCAATTTGCTACTACAACCCCCGATGCGATAAACTTCAACACATGCATGTACATGCAATACACATCATCCGATAAGGCATTGTGTCAATTTAAAGCAATCTTGGGTAACCGCTATGATACTAAAGAAATTAATGACAAATTTGCATTATATTCAAATCATTTTGATTTCTCATATATTTCAGTTTTAAATAATTCCATAATTAAATATGAAATTCAAGACCTCTCTATTTTAAATTTCGTTACCTTAAATTTGGTCTTAATTTTGAACAATTTATAAAATTCATGGAATTTGTATAAAACTTATAATATTTTGAGAACATTCATCATTTCAAATTCTCAATCTCATTTCTAACGCATTTGTTTTAATTTCAATTCCCTTGAACACAAAGCATTCTGTTTTTACATTTTACTGCTTGTTGTAGTATAAATAAAATAAATAATGATTTTGGGTTATAATATTTTGGTTAGTTTTCCTTCTTCATATTTTTTAATGTTAACTAAAAGAAGAATTCAACTAGTATTGGAGAAATTGATACATTTAGGTAATATCAAATGCAATTATCGAAGGGTAAGATTCATGTGCCCACTTTCATTAATTTCCATTTCATTACTTTAGTTTCAGTTTTGTTTTTTAAATTATGTTGATATTTGAATCTATTTTACAGCTCTTCATAAAAGCTTTAAATCATCTGCGAGATCATATTTTGGAAGCCCTACGCTCTTCTCCTGGTTCTATTTTCAAAAAGTAGCGATAGTATTCATTGAAACAGCTACACTAGGAAGTTTCTGAACCTTTAATATATTTCTTTAAAGAATTCCATTTATTACAAAATGATTAAGATAATGCTTTGAAACAATAATATTGACATCAGACAAATTTTTTTTCATTGTGGCTGAATTTTATGATCACTGCTATCTAAAGCCTAAAACACTTACAACCTTGCAAGGTATAAGTTTTCTGGATCTCGACATAAGAAGGAATGATTACATGATTATTTTATTTTACTTTATATTGTTGAGACATTGGTATAAACATTCTTGTTAGAGTTTGTATTTCAAAACTTAGATTTTCCTTTCCACTTTTTAATTTCTTCGTTTTTATTTTTGTTTGTTGATTTCTTTTCTCACTTTAGCTTAAGAATTATTTCCCTTTGATTTTGGTGACTTTTCCATGATTTATATGGAAGGCCTTCTTGTTACCTAACAATGGTTGGCATACATAGGAAAATTGTTAATAGTCTCCTATTAGCTTTTTCTTAAATCTCTTAGCAAAATTTGTTTTTCTTATTATAAAGGTAGACATACTTAAAGAAGAGATTAAAAAAAAAGAGAAGTTGACAAAGTATCATGAAATCTGAAAAATTTATTTTTCATCAAAATTGTAATTATTTTGAGATTTCAATATTTTATTAAGATGTTTCAAAATTCTATTACCAGTCAAGAAAAGTTATTTTTAACCAAGTAAAGACACTTTACAGCAAAGCACTTTTAACTTTTAAATTTTCATTCTGAACTCTTAAGGATTTAATGTTTCTCCCTATTTAAAAGAGTTTTACTTTTCGAGAGTATAATCCAAAAATATATTTAAAACTTAAAAGATAAGAGATCTCATCACAAGCCTGCTTACCATGATCATAGGCAAAAAATAGGCTTACATTACCAACACTGCTAAACAAACCAGGGTAATGGCTTATAATTGCAAACAATTGTAAGACAAGGGGTCTCATCACGAGCCAACTTGTTTAGTCCAATTATAACTAGTGAATGGCATTGTCAACTATCTGGCTACCAAACCAGGACAATGGCTTTTAAGGATTTAAATAAATAAATAAACATATATAAATGGATTTATCTCTAGGTCAATAATTCTTAAATAGATGGGATTCTGAATCATTCATGATTAAAAGGTAACCCTGTCGAGACTATAGATGTCTGCTGGCATCAGTGGCGCTACCTGTGACAAATGAGTACATTTTAAAAGCTCAGCTATAAAGTGACCCCTACTTTATCTCTACAACTAATTAAGGACTGATATAGATTTATGAAATATTTTAATATATGAGAAATTTTAAGAAAATTATAGTAATATGATTCCTGTTTTTATTCAGACTAATGAAACTAGTCAAGCATTCCAAAAATAATTATCTTTTCTTTAATTATTTTTACTTTAATTTTGAGAAAATCTCATTCATATCAAACAGAGATAAATGTTTCTTCCAGTGAATCGTCAATTGTTGTACGGTAAATCCCCCCCCGCCCCCCCATTTTTAACTTGTTCACTTCAAATAATGGGGACTCTTTCTATAAAATTTTGGCTAAGTGCCTTTTAAGATTTTTATTAAGTTAATTGCCTCATGATTTTATTGATTTTTCATCTTCTTTAGATTTTTGTTTTGATTTCTTGGTTGAAATCGATTTTTTATAAGCTTCCCGTTGACGCTTGTTTCACCTCACTTGGTCAACTAGTTTTTAAATGGCACTCCTTTGAAGTCTAATCAACTATGTCGCCTGGGTTAAAAAATGCGTAGAATGTACAATATTCCATTTTTTTAATTAAATTAGATCAATAATGCATTTAGTTTAAATATTAACCCATAATTAGTTATTAATAACATTTTTTCATTTTTTTCTTTATACAGCCAAATCATAAAGCATTGGGATTTCAGTCATTTATTCCAGTTTTCCAATTTTCAAATAAATTACTAATCTTAAAAATCCAAAATGTCAAAGTGGCTGTAGTTTAATTTTTATTTATTTTTATTAAAGTGGCTGTAGTTTTATTTTTATTTTTTCATTAAAGTGGCTGTAGTTTATTTAGGCAAATCACACTTTAGGTAATTCCATAATTTATAAAAACAAAAACAAAAAAAAATAAATTACATTGCATCGGGGATTTCCAAAGGATGCATTCCTTAGAAACCCCGATCGCTTTCATTTTTCGATACTCTGATTGCAAACAAGTCAAAGGCATGTGATACATTCTTTTTATCGCATCAGAAGTTTTTATCAGATGCATTTCTAAAAACCTGCGATGACCCTCACCCTCCCGATGGTCGATTGTGATGACCCATGGCTTACTCTTTCAACTCACTCACACGTGAGTATAAGGGGAATAGTTTAATGTTAGTGGAGTATTGAAGTGTGCATAGTTTAAGTTAGTGTTAGTTTATATTAATTTAATATTAGGTTAGTTTAGTTTTATATTAGTTTAAATTAGTTTAATGTTAGGTTAGTTTTAGTTTAACAATAGATTTAGTATTCAATATTTGAAATAATTAATTTTAAATTAATTAAATTAATTAATAGAATGTAATTAATTAAATTAAATTATAATTAATTATTAATTAGATCAAGTTGTTTATAAATAGTTAATTATAATTATTAGTTAGATTAACATTAATTAATAAATATTTTATTAAATAATTAGTTTAGTTTATAATTAATAATGTAATTATAATTAATTAATAGATAATTAAAACTTAATTTAGAATTAGATTATAACTAAATTAGATGAATAATATAATTGAAATTAATTAGAATTAGTTAATTAAATATCATAATCTAATTTAGGATTAGAATTTAATTTAAAATTTTGATTTTTTTAGCCCAAGCAATAAAAATTCCATATTTTTGAAAATTTTAATATACCAACTTTAAAGGCTCATAAATGAAGTTTTACTTGGCCAAATGACGCCTAGGACAGCTCATTGGAAAGATAAAATAATGAAGAGTATTCCTGAAGAGGTTTTATTTCCATATTTGATCATTTATTGGGTCTAAAATTCAGCAAAATATCAAGCTACGAATTTTTAAACAAAACTAGTTTTATGAGTTTGAATTTTTGCATTTTAATTTACCACAACTTCTTATGAGTGCAAATTCATTTTTCTATGTTGTCGTTGGCCAATTAGATCAACACATAAATCAAAATAAAGCTAATGTTTCTTTTTTTTTAATTTAATTAAGTTTTATTTCGATCTATTTTAATTTCTAGATTTGACAATTTGATTTTATTTTTGCATTTTAATTTTGTTTTTTATTTGTTTTTGCGGGAAAAAAGTTGAAGAGATGAGAAGAAGAAGCTCTCCATCAATAAGAAGACTCCAACAATTAAATATTAGAATTTTTGAGAAATTAAAATTAGATTGGGCAAATTTTTCTTTAACAAACTCTCCTCTCAAAATACTTTTTGGAAGCATTATAAATTGCAGATTGGAAAATGTAAAAGGGGTTGATCTCCTTTGCAATTTTAGACTTCTAAAATAATTTCTGTAATAGGGATTTAGAGTTGTAGATGGGCAAGAGAGAAAATTTCAGATCTGAACATTATTGAGAGTTTTTATTTATAGCTTGAATTATGTACGCTGGACAGAGTTTGCATTTCTACAGCTCTAGTTTTGAAAGAAAAAATTCAGGTAATGTAAAGTACTATTAGATACCAGGATCATAGAAGCAGATTCAATTAACTGGTATTTTTGGCATTTTTGTATCAAATACTAGTTTCATTTTTATGTTAATAAAATTGTTGTTTCATTTTATTCATGTTTATGGATTTCTGTTGATATGGATAATTTGTCTCAAATTGTTATGTGTCTCTGCTCTTATGAATTAAACTATGATTTCTGAGTAACTATTTACTAAGAAATCTGTCTTATAAAACTTGTTTATTAAATAGTAATGTGTAGTGAATTTCTTCCGCATATTATTTTTTAATTATTAGCTTGATTGATTTGATAATCAATATCATTTTTGTGAATTTCTTCCAGAGTGTTGTTGATTTATTATTTCAGTTAAATGGTCTCAATAGGATGTGTTTTGGTATTCACAAATGTGAGCTAAATTGAATTTCTTCATTACCTTGACATTAATTAAAAGCCGGACATATTTAAATTCTCATTATTTAATTATCTTTCTCTTAGTTGGGTTAGATCTATATCTACCTAATTAATATAGGACTTAGATTAGTTTCTTTTGCTTACATTATAGAATAAGTTTTCATTTAGATCAATTTTTATATTATTTTTGTTATACCATTTTTTTGGTCATCTAACCTATTATTATTAGATGAACCCAAGTACACCATGTAAGACCGATTTTACCCTAAGTAAAATTGCTTTCACCACATAAAATAACTTATTTGGTCCTTTTTAACCCAAAACAAAGCAATTAATTAAATAAATCTTTATTTATTTAATTATTTCCTAAGAACAAGTTTTTTAAATCATTATTTAAATAATATTCTTAGTTAAATTTGACTAAATCATCCATAAATAATCAAATAAACCATTATTTATTCCCATCATTCCCCTAAAATGATAAATAAATCATTTATTTATTTATTATTTATAAATAAATGAATTAACCCAAGTCAAGAACCCTTTTCCCTCCAACAAATATAATAAAATAATCCTCGAAGGTGCTTCTAGAATTCGATTAGTAATATTTTATTCATGCACCGAGTTCTAGACCGCCCCAATATTTTGTTATAAATAAGGGGGTTTTCCCCATTCATTAAGCACCTTCATTGCATTAGATCACTCTGGATCTACTCTTGGTCACCATTTTCCATTTTTCTTTGTGAACTCCCATTGAGTTCTATGTTTGCTTTTCCACATCCATAAGAGAGAGAAATTCTAGATCTGAAACACTGAGGACTTCCAAGAACCCATCCCACTGAGGAGAACAGGAAAACACCTTTCTTGTTTTCCTCTCAAGTGCCCCATTCTTTAATATAATACAAAATTCTTTCATATACATTCTTCTTGTCTTGTTCATTGGATCTATGGAGCTATGTTATTTTTTATCTGCTTAATATCTTTTGTGCTTAGATCTGAATTTGAGTAGCAATATTAAAGGTATTTTGCAGCCATAATCGATGTTAGGGCTATTTGTTATGCGTAGCTAAAGTGATATTTTACGATGAAAGATTCATATTAACAATTGGAAACTCCACACGGGTTTTCTTTTGCGACCACTATCGTTTTATCTATTCCTGCATATCCAGCTGTTTCAGACCCTAGTGTTTCTCTTCCATTTTTTGTTTTTCCTATTTTCATCGTGATTTTCACCCCTAAAACCATTTAAACAGTCAAATTTTTAACTTCCTTGTGTTTCTGGCCTTATTGCGTAGGTGACAGACATCAGCCGCAGCTGAGACGATAATTTTTTTTTGAAATATGCTGCCGAGACAGCCGGATCTGCAGGTCTCAATTATTGGCCCAAAAAGTGTGACCCGAGCCTCAGGATGGACTTTTCTGCCCCAAAACTGGACCTGGACTGAAAACAAGTCAGAACCTGTGACCTGCCCTTTTTCTGCAAATTTTGTAGCACTTTTTTTGGGTTTGTCTGAAGCTTCTGTCAGGGTTTTCCAGCCTCTGTCTCTGCCCGTTTGGACCTATTTCTGATCTACTTCACTCACCTAAGAGGGAATCTTGCCCGTTAGCGCTCTAGTACCCTCCACTTTTTGTGGACGAGTCTTTACTGTTTTAGAAGTTTGAATTTCCAGTGTTTCAACCCTCTTTTTCTCAGATCTGATACCTCCTTTTCAGATCGCTTCAGATCAGCTCTTCTCCCTCTCAAAACCACCTTATTTCGATTTGTTTGGGTTCATTTCTTAGGCCACTGCCTTGTCTCTTCGATCTTTAGCTGATCTCCTCATTTTTAGCAGCAACCTTGCCTCTGCCTCTTTGTTGTTCTCTACACCACTTTTTAGCAAATTCACCCTTTGGATCCCAGTCCCTCCGGACCTTAGATCTATTGGCATGTTTTATCATGCTTTGCCTAGTTTTTTCCCTCTTGTATACTAGTTTTGAGAGACGCGCCTTTTTGGGTTAGATTGCTGCATTATTAGTTGTTAATTTTCTGTTATTTCAGTCTTATTTACTGTAGATTTCTTTTCCATTACCCAGCACACTTTTTCTTTTACTCTCAAAATTTTTGCGTTTAAACAATTAAAATTAACGCACCCCACACACTGCCACTAAGCGAAGAAGCGCCTGGTTAACACCGCCTGGCAAAGACTTTAAAATCAATTGTCACTGCACCTCTCTGCCCTTGACCTCACTTGATTTTGTCCCCGCTCGCCCTTGTCGGTTTCTCTTCTTCCTGTCATCATTGCGCCCCCAAGGCGCCTTTCTCGGAGAATTATTGGCCTTCACCCTCATTTTCTTCTTGGTCGACTTCCTCCTTCCCATCGTCATTGAGTAAGTCCTCCCCCGAGTCTGCACTCCGACTCTTCCTCTGATTGTTCGGGTTCTCCCCCTGTCACTTTTACCATGTCTTCTTCACGGCCTACTACCAGAAGCAACACCAGTACTACTATTGGGCATGTTTCTAGTGGAACCACCTCGGGACCTACCTCGACTACCCCATTACTCCCTTATATGGCCAGTCTTATTCTTCCCGACTTCAATCAGCTGATTAATGATCCTATCCGCCACGACGTTAGTCAGCCTTCTATGCCAACCAAGCTCCCCTCCGACATTCCCAAGTTAAAGGGCCTTGCTAGTAAGGATCCCTCAAAGCATATCTGATCCTTCCATATGTGGTGTTCCTCCAATTCCATTACTGACGACTGCATTCATCTTAGATTTTTCCAATGCACACTTACAAGAGAAGCTTCTAAATGGTATGTTGAACAGGCCACCTCCTCCCATACCACTTTTGCGACCATTTCCCAAGCCTTTTTATCTTATTTCCAGCTCCCTCTCTAATACGAAATTGGTACCGAGATTTTAACCTCCTTCCGTCAATCCTCCTCAACCCGCCTTTCCGCTCATGTCCAGGAATGGCGGCGCCGAAGAAGCTTATGTCGAGCTCCCCCCTTTGAAGATCAGGTTTACATGGACTGGTTCCTTTGCTCCCTCTTACCTCCCATTGGCAAATATGTCGCATCCCATTTTCCCCAAACCGAAGAAGCCGCCCTTCAAATAGCCTTGAAGTATGACCTTATCTATGCCCAATCTGGTTATGTTTACACCGTCCTTCCTGACCTTTCCAAACCCGGTGGCACTAATGCCTTAGGGGCATCTCATTCTGTCGACGGTATAATTGGAGCCCTATCACATACCTATGCCCAACCCCCTCCGGGCCATGGTTTTATTCTAGGGGCTAGCCGCTCTTGCGTTTTTTCCCCTCCAAGCAGCATGTATCTCGGCTACGGCATGCCTCCTCCTTTTGGCCCCCCCTACTTACCTTACTGCTGCCCACCCTACTCCTTATCCTTATCCACAACGTGGTGTCCTAGCTCCTCCAGCATTCGGACCTCCCACTCCCTTGCCTTCTCCGCCCCCACAACCGCACTTACTACCCCCTCCAGGGCAAGTATTTGCATAGCAGTGGGCACCTAGTTTTCCTCCTCCTCAAATAAGGAGAAGAGGCAATCAATCCTCTTCTAGTAATCGTCGACCCAATCCTTCCACTATCAACCCTATCATAGCCAACCCACCATAGGGCTTTCAGCCCAAATCGTACAGGCCACTTCGCACCAATAATCCTTGTTCGTGTTGCGGTGTTTATGGTCACTACACTCACGATTGTCCCTTATTACCACAAATGTGACAACTTTGGGATTCTCAAGCCACCGTACGGGGACACCACTCCTCCCCTACTACCCCTCCCAACCCCGTTACTTCTCAACCTGATGTGTTTACCGATCCCTTCCCGCAACAAGGATTCGTGGCCACTCAACCACCTCGTACCCCAGTAACCACTCAACCTTCTCCTTATGGTTCCTCTGATTACCAGATTATCATGATGGCTTCTGACCCACCTCTCACTGTCGACCTCAACCTTCAAACTCGGTACTGTCAGTATTCCACACCTCCTGTTCCGTTCGTCTCTGAGTCTCCATTGTCAGGTCCTAGAGAACCTCTATCGACACCCGATGGTCCCTTGCAACTCACTCTGCCCAAAGCCAAGGTTCATCCCAAGCCTCCTAAGGGACCATTACGCCAAAATGCTGCCTCTGGTTGAGATACCCATTCATACAGCATAATAGATGATCTAGCCCAATCTCCTGCTGCCATTTCAACACTAGAACTCCTCCAGTCATGTCCTTCTCAAAAGAGGGCTCTCCTATCTGACGTGGGCACTGTAGATCCTGCTAATGACCAATTGATTGTTTTCGACACCCGTCAGTCAGACCATCCCCCTCTTCCTCCTTCATTTTCTTTCCAAATCCCAGTCAAAATCCGAAACGCCAATGTTGCTCGGTGTATAATTGATGAGGGGGCCTCTACCTGTGTAATGTCCGCCTTGGTTTGGAAACAACTCGGCTCCCCTAAACTTGCCCCCTCCACCATCACCCTTCGTGCATGGGATGGCCATGCCTCCCAGCCCATTGGCCTATTTCATAACTGTCCTATCACCCTTGCTGGAAAAACTGTTTGTGTTGACGTTGAAGTTATCGACGCCCCTCTTGACTACAACATCCTATTGGGGAGTAGTTACACCTATGCCATGTTAGTCGTCTCGTCCGTAGTACACCGCAAGATGTTTTTCCCTCATAATGGCAAGATTGTCACCATTGACCAATTGAACTACCATGAACCAAAATCTCAGACCTCCCCTGAGTCCACCATCTCTACTGTCACCAATAAACAAACTATTGATTAGTTGACCAGTGTTTCCCCCGGTGTCTACAAAGACTCCTCTCTGCTTGGCACTTTTCCTGGTCCTCCCCCTTCTCCAGTCCCTGACCCCAGCTCAGCGACTGTTTGCATGATGCAATCATCTCAGGCTAGCCTTCCGCAGCCTGCTTCGGCTAGTCAGCAACCTCTATCTCACCCACCGCCTCCTACTCCTATCCCTTTGCTTCAGTCAACTGAACCCTTTTCACTCAGCCCTTCCCATCCCACTCAGGAACCTTCCTACCCTCCCGAGTCGGTTCCCCCTGGTCTCCACCATATGGGAGCCATTCCCCCTGGTCATTACCCCACCGGTCAAATACCTTTCCTTGCGCCCCCCCGGCGTCTATTCAGTTCCCATCATGGCCACCCTTTCCCTCCCCAATTTAACCTTGGGAATTCCAGTATGGTATCTTCATCCTCCAACCGAGACCCCACCAAGCCACCCCAAACCTTACATAGCCATGACATCCGTGCAACCGATTCCCTTCGCTCCTTCCACCACCAGAGTTCCCCTAGCCCCTTCGTAGAACCCTCCTAAGGCTGCAACAGCTACATGCAAGAAACACAAAACTCGTAAGGGGGCATCCACTGACAAGGCCACCACCCCTGACCCTACCCCGCCCCCACCTGCCAAGCCTTGTACCTTGTGTGATGGTATATTTCGTCCCACCCATAATTGTCCTGAGTTTCCCACATCCAACCCATGGTTAAAGTCGCGTTCCCTGAATCTACGGTCCCTGACACCTCTGTTTCTTCCTCATCCATAGCCAAGAACCCAAAGACTCTTCACACCAACAAACCCTATGTTCTGTGTGGTGTCCATGGCCATTATTCGCACCATTGCCCTCACCTCACACATTACCGAGCCTCTTTAGAGGTCATTCGCGAGTACGAAGTTGACAAAAATCAACCCGCCTCACCTATCCTTGCTTAGTATGCATCAATTTTACTTGAGGATCCCCCAGCTACCATTGAAATCCCTCCCCCTGATGTTGAGATGTCTGACTCTGCTACTTCTCTCTTATACCTATCATCATTCGTGCACCCCTCGGAGTACATCCCCTCTGAATCCACTCCGTCTGTTTCGCTTGATCCCCCTTTCGCCACTTTTTCGGACTCTTTATGCTTTGACCATATTTTTTCTTCTTTCGTTTCCCCTAATGACCCGTCTGTGCACCTTTCTTCCTCTACTGATGATCTAGGTAGCTTTATAGCCTCTTGTGGTTTCCACCACCTTTCCTTGCCTTCCCATCATCCCGATACTCCCATCTGTATCTATGATGTACTTCGGACCATGTGTCCCCTCTTTTCCTCCCTTTTCTCATCTTGTGATGATATTCCCTCGACCCTCTCGTCCACCCATTACCTTGGTTATGCCAATGGCATCAGTCGCTCTTCTCGAAACCTTGCCTCCGCTGCCTGGGCCATTTTACCCCCTTGAATACCCTTGTCCTTGCAAACGGGGTCTGCATTGGTCAAGCCACCAATAATCAGGCCAAATATGATGCCGTTCGTGGTCTCTTAGCCGATGCTCTCTCTCATCGCATCCTCCATCTGCATGTCCATTTAGATTCCTTGCTTATTGTCTTACAACTTAATGGTGTCTATTGTGTGCATAACCCTCTCCTTTTTAGACAATATTTACGAGTGCATCTTTTGATCCACCAATTTAGATTCATTACATTTAGCCATATACCTAGAGATCAAAATAAATACATAGATCAAATCGCAAACCATGTTCTACACTGGCATTTATCACACACAACACAATAACATTTAGGACCATCAATCAAATACAACCATCATATATACCATATCACATGTGTTTTTAGAGTCCATCTTCTCTGAAACATATGACATGCCCATAGCATGTTAAACAAAACATAACTACAAAAATGGGGGGCACCACTTACCCCTACAAAAAAACTGGGGGGCACCACTTTCCCTACACCTAATCACTCCCTAGAGGATCCCAAGCCAATGGCTTTGCTCTCATAGCTCGTAGATCACGCACAGTCTGACCGACCATCGCCATGCATCGCATGATACCTCACCACTCCGAGGGTAGCCCAATACAAAACTCTATGTATCGGTTGTCTAAATCCTACCAACCACGCTCCGACACACTAGTCAGCAGTCCCTCACATCTACGACGGATGTCCTCCACCAGTGTGGCCATCTCCTCGCTCTGTCCTGTCCTCGATCCACTTGCCCCTGTAGCCCCTCCTGCTGCTGGATGTCCCATATATCTGGCCAGTTTTACCAGAGCTATATCTGCATTCCAAAAATTATAAAGATTAGCACCATACAAACTAGTCACAAACTTTAAAATTCACATAAAAAATTAGTTGCTTGTCACTTACCATCGGGTCCCCATACTTGACCAGGTGGAAGCAGCAAGTCCGGATCTCCCCAATAACTCATCCCACTATAGGGATAGTCGTTTATGTATAATGGCATCTGATCCCAATGGTTGAAGAAATCTGGTCGGCACACCCGTCCGACCACCCCTCCCCCTCCTCTACTCAATAATCGTCCCCACCAACGCATCTGAGGCTCTCTCGGACCTCCATCAGGCAACTGTACACGAGGTCGTAAGGTCGGGATCTTCTCAAAGAAGAAAGAGCACAACATCGTCCCATAGGCACAATCATGATTCACTTTCCGCTTGCATAGCGACAACTTTCGTTTCACCGACACCAACATCATCTGGGCCCACCCATAGTAGGTCCCACTCAACACACTCTCCACGATCATCATCTACCCTCCAGTGATGTGATGGAATGCCTGGCTACCCAAGACCCGTAACACTGCTGCAGCCACCGCGTAGGTCTCCAACCTCTCTAGACCACCAATGGATATTCGAGTCCCCTTGACTCGAACCCTTGGTCGACAATGTCGCTCAACAAACTCCATAACGTTACGCCCACATGGTAACACTGGCTGCGTATTTCCCACCATCCCTAATGGTGGGAGACTAGTCAAGAAATACAAATCCTGGACCGTCAGCTCGATCCTGTGCCCCTCCACTACAAATGCCTCCTGATCTGGATCCCAGTAACTGATAATACGGGCCAACAAGGGCTCTCCAACCTTCATCAATAGCTTCTCCAAAAATTTCAGCACCCCATACCTCGCCAGTACATGATGGATACCCTGATCCGCCTGGATCTCCATCCGTAATGTACCTATGTCTCTCTCTCTCCATATGATCACTATATCTACCATATCTGCACAAAAACGTTAATTTTTCAGTCTCACAATCCACACAACTGCATCTATCCACACCAAAACTGAATCTCAGCCCAATACAGCACTGAAATCACCTCCCTCTCATAGGTCGCACTTTTCAGCACAAACTCGGGCCAGGTCACACTTTTCAAGCGCAAACATGCGTCCTAGGTCGCAGGTTTTGCCCCAAAAATTGCGACCCATCCGTGAGGAAGAAATAGGGGCAGTTACTGAGATTTAAAGCCCTAATCTACAATTTGAATCCATCAAAAACAAAGCTTCAGATTAGGCCTCTCACCTGTAACTGACGGATCACAATTCCAACGGTCAGTTTTTCCACTACGATCGCCGCAAGATTTAGGGCCTTCTCTCCTCTCCACATTCATGACAGCTACACAAGAAAATGAATGATTTTGGAGGGAAAACACCCTATTAGAAGAAAACCCCTATTTTTTCTTTCACCCACTGTGACCAAAACGTAGCCCCATTTGACACACTGTCCACACCGCTGGAAAGCTCTCACCGAGCACTCAAATGGGTATCTATCCTTTTTTTATGTTTTGACACTTCACCAGGACACATTTTTTCCATGAAGGGTCTATTCACCTCTTCTCAAAATTGAATTTCTTCACTTAAAACACTTGTACTTGGGGCACCACTTTTCCTCCTTACTCGTATTCGTTCGTGTTGATTTTTGTCATGAGCTACCCTATTGTACTCATGCTTTTATGGTTCCCCATTGGACCCGTACTATGAGGTAGCACCATCAAGTTTCCCTTGTTTAGAGCATTCGAGTCGAGTCACCAGCACATTCATGGAGTATATCCTGAGTCCCTTTGTACCCCGCCATAGTCCTCCATCCTTTCCTGCTTGGTCCCTCCCTCATGAGCCACATCTTGGCCTTCAATACCCTTCTCCACTCTCCCTCACGATATTGTGTCAGTCGCTACCAAGCCCTTCATACACTTTATGCTCTAACAAGGGAAGTCGTCCAACCGCTCCTCCATTTCTCTCATTCCATAATCATCATTAGTGTCTACTTGGTTGTCGCTCTACTATTTTCCCCGTGCCTTAGGTGGGGTTCCCTTATTGCCTCACCTATGGCAGACCTACTTCTGTTGACATCAGCTCATTTATTCAAGAAGCCATGTCTTGGGGGCAGTGTCCCTTGGTTCAAGCTCCTATCCGCATGATCGTGATCTATACACTTGATGGTCCAGTGATGTAGCCACAGCTCTTGATGATTCCTGGGTATGTCTGAGATGTCTCAACCCTCATGAGGGGGTGGCCCTACAGGTAGGCCCCCACATGCCCGGATGACTTCCTTTCTGCCCCTGATGCAGCTCCTCCCATTTCACAATATTAGCCTCCATCGCTTGCAACGCCTCTTCGATTTTCACATATCAGTCAGACGTTGCGAGCCCTTCCCCACGTGTAGGGGGCATTTGGGTGTATTTTTATCTCATGTACTACCATATTGTTGCATAATTCTAGGCATCACATGTACGTGAGATTTATCATGTTATTTATTTGGCTCATGTTTAGGCTAGCACATGCTTCATTATTGCGTTCTGTGGTTTTCTTGGCACCTTATTCTTTGTACTTATTGCGTTCCGTGGTTTTCCGAGCGCCTTATTATTTGTACTTTGTCTCGACGGGCATAGGTATGCCTCCCCCACTGCCTTTAGCACAGGTACCACTTCATACAGACTTTTTGCACCTATAAGTCTCGTCTCCTCAGGGTCTAGTACTTTACCACATCTAACACATTACACTTCTCTCTCTCACTTCCCTTTTGCTATCTAGCGATTGAGTTCTTTCAACATACTTCGGTCATATGATTTTCTCCTAACACTCGTACGTTGGGGGGCAATCTGCTATACCATTTTTTTGGTCATATAAACCTATTATTATTAGATGAACCCAAGTACACCATGTAAGACTGATTTTACCCAAATTAAAATTGCTTTCACCACATAAAATAACTTATTTGGTCCTTTTTAAGCCAAAAAAGCAATTAATTAAATAAATCTTTATTTATTTAACTATTTCCCAAGAACAAGTTATTTAAATCATTATTTAAATAATATTCTTAGTTAAATTTGACCAAATCATCAATAAATAATCAAATAAACCATTATTTATTCCCATCATTCCACTAAAATGATAAATAAATAATTTATTTATTTATTATCTATAAATAAAGGAATTGACCCAAGTCAAGAACCCTTTTCCCTCCAACAAATATAATAAAATATTCCTAGAAGGTGCTTCTAGAATTCGATTAATAATATTTTATTCATGCACCGAGTTCTAGACCGCCCCAATATTTTGTTATAAATAGGGGGTTTTCCCCATTCATTAAGCACCTTCATTGCATTAGATCACTCTGGATCTACTCTTGGTCACCATTTTCCATTTTTCTTTGTGAACTCCCATTGAGTTCTATGTTTGATTTTCCACATCCATAAGAGAGAGAAATGCTAGATCTGAAACACTCAAGACTTCCAAGAACCCAAGAACCCATCCCACTGAGGAGAACCAGAAAACACCTTTATTTTTTTCCTCTCAGGTGCCCCATTCTTTAATATAATACAAAATTCTTTCATATACATTCTTCTTGTCTTGTTCATTGGATCTATGGAGCTATGTTATTTTTTATCCCGCTAATATCTTTTTGTGCTTAGATCCTAATTTGTGCAACAATCTGTAAAGGTATTCTTCAGCAAATTACAATCGACATGTTGTATATTTTTTATGTAGCCAAACCCATCTTTAGTGATGAAAGATCACATTAACAATTCTTAAGTCCTCTTTCTAACAAGAAAACATAGTTTTTGTCATCGAACCCAAATCACTATATTGCCTCGCCTGATCAAGAAGAATAACTAAACTATATGCTCTACTCATTATAAGTTATTAAAGATACATCATAAACAGCAGCGATAGGCGAATCGGAGCTACCAAACCAATGGGTCGTTCACCTAATGAAAAAGGAGTTGTATTAAGGGTCGGACCGAGTGGTTATCCCCTAATGTTGTTGCAGCGATTTTCGAGGCATCAATAGTTCCATCTAATGATAATAGGTTAGATGACCAAAAAATGGTGTAACAGATTTCCCCCCAGCATGCAAGCGTTAGGAGCTAATCATATGACTGAAGTACGTTGTAAGAACTCAATCACTAGACGTCGAAGGGGAAGTCAAAGAGAGAGAAGTATAAGGTAAACCAAATTGCTGAAAGAACTATACCATGAGGGGGCGACTTGCAGGTGCGACAAGTATTTTGGAGTGAGTACCTGCTATAGGCGGCAGGGGAGGCATACCTATGCCCGCCGAGATAATAGAACAAACAATAAGGCACCCAGAAAACCATGGAATGCAATAATAAAGCATATGCTGGCCTAAACATGAGCCAGATAAATAACACGATAATGAATCCCACATACATATTGTGCCTGGGATAATGGGCAGGACTTTGTACAATAATATCTGAGTAAATAGGATATAAATGCAACCCAGATGCCCCTGAAAACTGGAAAGGGATTTGAAAATATGACTAATACATGGAAAAAAAATGGTGCTGCAAGCGGCTAAGGCTGCCATCATCAAATGTATGGAGCTGCTTCGAAGGCTGTGATCAAGAGGTCATCCAAGTGTGTGGGGGGTTACCAGTAGGGCCACCCCCTCATGAGGGCTAAGACATCTCACACACACTCGAGAATCATCGATGTCATCTACTGCATCACTGAACTATCAAGTATACGGATTTCGATCATGCTGAAAGGAGCTGGAGATGAGAAAAAATCAAGTCAAAGTGCAATAAGGAGTCCCTTTGCCTGATCTGAGGCGCTGAACTAGAGTGGAAGCTGGAACCAAGGTACACTGCCATCTAGACCTGTCTGTTGGAATGAATGATTTGATGTCAACAGAAGGAGGTTCGCCATAGGTGAGGCAATAAGGGATCTTCAACTAAGGCACGAGAGAAAATAGTAGAGTGACTAACAGACTAACACCAATGATGATGATGAAATGGAGGGGAGTGAGTAGCGAACAGACGAATTCCCTTGTTAGAGCATAAAGGGCATGGATGACCTGGCAGCAACTGACACAACATCATGAGGGATAGGGGACAGCTATATTGAAGTTCGTAATGTTCGACAGGAGAGAGGGACCAAGCAATTAATGATGGAGGACTATGGTGAGATGTAAAGGGTCTCGGGATAGACTCCATGAAAGCAATGATGACTCAACTTGGATGCTTTAAACAAGGGTGACTCGATGGTGCTACCACATATGAATAGGGGCCAATGGGGACCATAAAATCATGAGTACCAGATGGGGACTCATGAAAAAATCCAACATGAGCATGGAAAAGTATGGAGGCAACAAGGTTCCCCCAGTAAAAGTGTTGCAAGTGAAGAAATTTTATTTTTGTGGAAGGGTGAAGTGGTGCTTCTTGGGAAAATATGTCCTGGTGATGCATAAAATCAATAAAAACTAACATATAGCCATTTGAGGGCTCAGTGAGAGCTTTCCAATGGTGTAGACGGTTTGGTAAACGGAGATATGGTTGGATCATGACGATTGAAATAAGAAACAGGGGTTTCTCTTTAAAGAAGGCATTTTCCCTCCAAATTCATTCATTTGCATGTGGAGTTGTGGTGAATGTGAAGAGGAGAGAAGGCCCTAAATCTTAAAGCGATCGTAGCAGACAAACTGACCGTTGGAATCGGGAGCTGTTAATTGCAGGTAAGAGGCCTAACCTACTCTTTATTTTTAGTGGATTAAAAGTTAAAATTAGGTCCTTAATGCCCAGGAAAAGCTCTCTACTCCTCCTCATGGCCGAGTCATAGTTTTTGGGGAAAAAACTATGACCTGGGTAGCAGGTTTTGGATAGATAACTACGACCTGTCCCAGCTTTGGGCCTAAAAAGTGTGACCTAGCTGGGAGGTGTGTTTCGGTGCTACATTTTGGATAAGCACTAGGCTTTTTTTATTATAAATAGTCTTTCCTATTTGTATACTGATCGATATGATGTTTTTGTGCAGGTATGGAAAAATTACGGATCAAATGGAGAGAGAGGGACCTGGGCGCATTGCGTTCGAATATTCAGAAGGATTAGGGTGTCCGCATTTGGGGTTCTGAAGTTTGTGGAGAACACTTTGAGGAGAACTGGGGAGCCATTGTTGGCCTGGATTGTTAGCTACTGGGACCCCGACCATGAGGTATTTATAGTGCAGGGGCACTGGATCGAGTTGACAGTCCACGATATATATTTCTTGACTGGTCTCCCACCACTTGGGATGGTAGGGAATACTAAACCAGTATTACTGCATGGGCGAAATATCATAGAGCTTTTAGAGCACCATTGTCGTCCAGGTCTCCATGTCAAGGGGACTCAGATACCCATCAGGGATTTGGAGATGTTAGAGACCCGTGTTGTGGCCGCAATGGTGCTGCGGATCCTAGGAAACCAGGCATTCCATCATATTGCAAGGGTACAGATGATGCTGGTGGAGAGTGTTTTGGTGGGACCTACTATGGGTGGGCCCAGATGATGTTGTCATCGTTGAAACAATAGTTTTCGCTATGTAAGTAGCAAGTGAATCATGACTGTGCATATGGTACAGTTTTGCGCTCTTTCTTTTTTGAGAAGATCCCAACACTTCAACCTCACATACAACTCCTAGATGGGGGCTCGATAGAGCCTAGAATTGTTATAGCATCATTTCTCACCTTCACATGATTCATGATTGCTTTTATGGTTTTGGGCACCCATTCCTACAGACTTGGACAAATTCACTAAAAAACAGTGTAAAAATCCCCATACGCGACTATGCCCGTACTTTTCCGCGTGTATACGCGAGTCCAGCTAGAATTTTCCATGTATGCCATTAAAATGATTAAAAAATATATAATTATTCCCTATTTTCGGGCTGGGTTGATGGTTACTCAAGTAGTTCAACCACCCCAGCACGTGGCCAACTGTTTCCAACTGTTGAAACTACTTGGAGGGAGTATAAAAACCCCTCATGTGTATGGCCTAAGGGAGAGAGAGAATTATTGATATTATACTCTGTTGGTATTCCCTATCCAAGTCTGATTCCCTGTGCCTCCTGCACTTTCCCAGTTCATTACAGGAAACCCTTGTTTCCTTCAGATGCTCATCTCCCCATATGTCATCTCGTATGCACCAGTTTGGAAGGAGTCTTAGCGAGGCAAGGGCGGGACGGATCCGGACGACGGTCTGCTCGAAGATCGTGGAAGGATTCAGGTGATCTCTCCACTCGTTACTTTTGTACATGCTATTTATAACATGGGTATACCATGTTGTTCCTAAACAAATTGTTAGTGTATATTAAATTGTTAGTGTATGCTTATATGTATGTGGAAATTGTTATTTAAAGATTCATTATGATTTATTTAATGTTTTATATGAATCTCACTAACATTTAGAGTAGATATATTCTGTACAACCAGTCCTTTGTGCTTGTTTCTTCTTATCTTTCAGATTAAGAAGGAAGGACAGTTGCTAGGGGTTTGAACCCTGCGGGATCTTCTTCAACCGTAGGATCTACGGGTAACTTTCTCATTCTACTCTATTTAGTTTTTCTGAACGTGCATGGTTGTGTGAGTCCTTCTTAAGTAGCATGCCCCTGCTCTGTGGAGGTTGTAACCCAACGAACCTCTAGGGTGATATTCCCCGAAACAAGGATGCATCCGTGGGGGCGACTACTGTACAGAGGAGGAGGTAGAGTAGTTGAACGAGTGTTTTATCCTAATTTCTTTATTCATTGTGATCATATGTCACTATATATAGACGACTATCCCTATAGTGGGATGATTTATTGTGGGGACCCAGATCTACCACTTCCACCTGGTCATATATGGGGACCAGATGGTAAGTGCCACATTACTGATCTTTTATGTGAATGTAATTTTTTTATAATATTGTATGTAGTACTGACTCTATTACTTTTGGTATGCAGATATAACACTGGTAAAACCGGCCGGGTACATGGGGCATCCTGCAGTATTAGGGGCTGCAGGATCTAGTGGACCAAGGGCGCAACAAAATGAGGATGCAATATCCCTTCTGGAGGACATCTGTCATAGATGTGAGAGGCTTCTAACAGGTGTGTTGGAGCGCGGATGGCAAGACTTAGATGACCAGTACATAGAGACATGTATTGGTTTACCTTCGGAATGGCCAGGGGTCATGCGATGCATGGCGATGGACGGTCATAGTGTTCATGATCTATGAGCTACAGGGGCAGAGCCATTGGCTTGGGATCCTCCAGACAGTGATTAGTGTGTGGGGGCGTGTGGTGCCCCCATTTTTGAGTTTTTTAGTAACATGCTATGGGCATGTCATATGTATCAGAGTTAATGAACTCTAAAACATTTTATACAACACATACTATGGATATTCATATTTTTGATATTTTATGTTATTGTCTTATGTTAAATGTGTGTGTTAAATGCCAATCCAGAATATGGTTTGCAATCCTATCTATGTAGCGATTTTGTGCTCCAGGTACATGACTAAAAGTAATGATTTCAAATTCACGCATCGAAATGTTCACTCGTAAATATCTTCTGAAAAGGATAGGATTATGCACACGATATACACCATTCAATTGCATGACAAGAAGTAGGGAATATAAACGAAAATGAAGGTGGAGGATGCAATGTGAAAGGGCATCAGCTAATAAACCTCGTACAACATCATATTCGACCTGATTATTGGTGGCAGTACCAATGCATACACCATTTGAAAGAACAAGTGCCTAGAAAGGGGTAAAAATCTCCCAACCTATGGAGGCTAAATTCTGGGAGTAGAGACTTGCACCATCGGCAAAACCGATATAAGTTTTTGGTGTGGGGTCCCTTTGAAAGGTGCCACAAGACAATAAATGGGAGGGTAAAGAACAATGCTGGCAACCTAAGCGCATAGTAGAAATCAAATGCACTCTACAGAAGGGAGTGATCTGGGTAGGATGTTTACTTCCCACATGCTACCGATGAGGGGAAATGTGGGAGCTACGGGAGACGTAGCTTGAGCTCAGGCTTCATAAGTCACCAAATGTATGGATGATGGCATCCTGTTTATGAGCAGGAAATATGAAATTTGGTGTGGACGTAGCTTCCATGATGTCGTTATCACAAAAGGAGGTGGAAAGACAGGAGGAAGGGAGTCCACATGACGCGGCAGGGCTACCTGACTCATCGTCATGAGAAGAGAGACTCACATTCACATCATCGCGGGATATTACGTAAGAACAAGCAGATAAGGGATCTACTAGTGTTGAGCTCGGGTGTTTGCTGAAAGGGGGTCAAGTGAAACAACAGGAGAAGATTCAGAGGAAGCTTATGTCGAGGGTCTCAAAGATGATGAAAGGTATAGGATGGTGGTTGCATGTCCGTCATGTCGACATCACGGGGGGAATGTCAATGGGAGTGGGTAAATCCTCAGTTTGGCCCGCAGCATACTGTGCAAGTATGGGAGAAACGGATTAGTTTTGTTCAATCTCGAATTCCCGAACTACCTCTAAATAGGTATGGTAATGTGTAAGGCGGGGAAAATGATGAGAGTAATGGCCATGGAGACCACACAAATCACAAGGGTGTTTGGCGTGAATATTTTTTTTGTTCTTGGTAACGCTCGATGAAGAAGCAGAGTTTTCAGGGACCGTCGACTTAGGGAACGCGACATTAACCATGGGCTTGATGTGGGGCAACTCAAGACAAGTATGGGTGGCATGACCGATGACATCGCATAAAGCGCAGGGATTTGGAGGTGGAGGAGGTTTAGGGTTAATCGGGGCTGCTTTGTCCTTTGAGGCCCTTTTTCAAGCTTTTCCCTTCTTACCTGAAGCAGTCACAATAGGAGGCAGTTCTTCCTGAGGTGGTTGAGGCACTATGACAATCGGAGAAGTCAGGGGGACCAGTTGAACTGGGGTCAAAGAAAGATAAGGTTTAGGTTGACCTGGCGAGGTTGTGGTTAGAGGATCAAGGTACCAAACCGGAAGCCCAATGGTAATGTTAAGAAGAGAGAGGGTGGCCATGACAAGTGCCATATAGATACCTGGTGGAGGGACTAGGAATAGTATTTGACTAGAGGGGTAATGGCCAGGTGGGATGGCTCCTAAATGGTTAAGGCCTTGAGGAACCGACTGAGGGGGATAAATAGGCTCATGAGTACCAGCTGAAGGGCTAGGAGGAGGAGGTCCAAGAGGTTGCATCGAAGGGCTAGGAGGTGGTTTCAGAGGGTGAGAGGGCTATTGACTAGCCAAGGCGGGCCTCTTGAGAGAAGCCCAAGATGATTTCATCATGAAAACATTCGACGAGTTGGGATCAAAGATAGGGGGAGGAAGACCATGGAATGTACCAAGCAAGTAAGAGTCCTTGTATATGCCTCATGAGACACTGGTCAAAGGGTCGACATTTTTCTTGTTGGCTACCGAAGCGATAGTGGACTCAGGAGAGGTCTTAGACTTTGGCTCGTAATACGTCAACTAGTCAATGGTCATTATCTTTCCGTTATGGGGGAAGGACATCTTCCGGTGAACCATGGAAGGGACAAAAAACATTGCATAAGTGTAGCTACAACCCAAAATAATGTTGTAATCCAAGGGAGCATATGTGACTTCTAAGTCAACGCAAACTGTCTTGCCTGCAAGAGTGATAGGACAATTGCGGAATAAGCCAATGGGCTTGGAGCTGTGGCTGTCCCATGCTCAGAGAGTGATCATGGATGGGGCCAACTCAAGAGATCCAAGTTGTTTCCAAACCGAATCGGACATCACATAGGTGGATTCCCCCTCATCAATAATGTACCAAGAAACATTGGCGTTCCGGATCTTGACTGGGATTTGGAAATAGATGGAAGTAGGTAGGCGAGGATGTTCTAACCGGTTAACATCAAAGACAATGAATCAATCGTTGGAAGGGTCTACAACACCTACAGTAGATAGAAGAGCTTTACGTTGTTAAGGGCACGACCGGAGGAGTTCCAGCGTTGAAATGGTAGCAAGGGATTGTGCCAAATCATCAACTATGCTATAAGAATGGGTGGCTTTCGCAGAAGCAACGTTTTGGATTAGTGGACCCTTAGGAATCTTGGTATGAACCTTTGCCCTAGGCGGAGAGATCTTCAAGGGGCGATTAGGTGTCGAAAGAGGCTCTGTAGAGACTGAGGGAGGCAGCTCAGGGATAGACGTGGCGGGAAGCCTGTTGTACCAACGGGACCGAGTTTGAAGATTTATGTCTACGATATAAGGTTGATCAGATTTCATCATGAGAATATGGTCAGTGGGGGTACCAGACCAACAAGGTTGGGTAACAGTGTGGTAAATAGGAGGTTGGGCAAAGAGAGGTGGCATGTTGTACCCTGAATACATGCTACCAAGAGGGGAAGATATGCAGGAGGTGCTGGCCCTCCCCTGAGGAAAATCAAAGCCCATGGGAGGTTGAGCAATGATGACACACACATGGCACTAATGAAAAAGAGACTGACAAGGGCAGGGAGGTGAAGAATCAAGTGATTACAATGTTGAAACAAGGGAAAATAGGTGCAAGATCAAATGATTTCAACGGTTTAGAGTCTTTGCTTGGTGGTTTTAACCAAGCCCTTTTTCTCTTAGGGTGTGTGTGTAAAATTGTGTAAAATTTAATTTTTAAACCCAGACATTTGTAGAGAAAAGAAAAAATATGTTGTAGAGTTGTGAATAAACCTGCAAATGACAGTATATAGGTCTGCAAAACAGAAAATAAATAGCTAACAATGCAATAATCTAAACCCAAGGAGACAGGTCTCTCAACAATTAGTCTATAGGTGGGAAAAAAACTAATTTAAACACACTAAAAAATGCTAATATATCTTGGGTCAAGAGGGATAAAGATCTAAAAGAAAAAATCTGCTAGAAAGTGGTGTAGAAAACAACAACAAATCAGAGGAAAAATGTTGTAAAAAGAGGTGGCGAAAGGCTATCTCCAGGAGGAAAGTGGAGTGCCCCCTAATGGAAAACCAAAAAAAATTCTAAATGGGAATATTTGGATGGATAACAAGCCGATCTGAAGTGGATCTGAAGATGAGGTATCAGATCTGAAAAAATGGCTGAAGACTCGGAAATTTCAGACAACCTACAACAACAAACACTCTTCCACAAAAAGTGGATGATACTCAAGCCCTAGGGGGATAGGTTCCCACTTATTTGAGTGAAAAAGAACAATTACAGGTCCAAAAAAAGCAAAGACGTCAGTCAGAAAACCCTGAATAGAGGCTCAACAGAACCCATAAAACTTTCAGAAAAATCCCTGCGGAAAGTCCAGGTCGCAGATTTTGGCCTATTTTCAGCAGAGGTTGCACTTTTTGGGCTGTAGAGTGCACCCTGGAGGTCCAGGTCATAGGTTTGGGGCAAAAAAGTGTGACTTGCACTTCCGGCATTTTCGGCGGTAGGTTTCAGAAAAATTTATCATCTCAAATGCGGCTGATGTCGTTTACTTGCGCAATGGATCTGAAAACATGTGGAAGTTAGAATTTTTATTGGTTTAGGGTTTTATGGATTAAAAAAAACATCAAGAATAAGCAAAACAAGGGGCTGAAGAGAAATCTTAGGGCCTAAAGTAGTTGGATATGCAAGGATCAGAAAAAACGAAAATGGTCGTAATGGTAAACCCGTGTGGAGTCGCCAGTTGTTAGTATGAATCTTTATTCGAAGTGTAAGAAAAGAGACCACTTTAGCTACACATAACTTATAGCCCTAATAGCAGAAATGACTGCTAATATCTTCAGATCTGCAGTTAGATGATCAAGACAAATGCTGCAAAAATCTAGATCTATGTATTAGAAGACATTAAACAGTAGAAAAATAAGATTTACTCCATAGATCCAATAGACAATACAAGAATATATCCAATGAATAATTTTATTAATGGCACTTGGGAGGAAAACACAAGAGGGTTTTCCCTTTTCTCCTCAATGGTATGGGTTCTTGTGAGTCCTCAGCACTTCAGATTTAGAACTTCTCTCTCTTGATGCTGTAGAAAACCCAAAAAAAAATGGAAAAGTATGGCTATGATTATGGATCAATAGCCAGACCAAGTGTTGAGATCCAGAGTGATCTTTAGGCAACAGAAGGTGACAAATGAATGGGAAAACCCTTCTATTTATAACAAAATATTGAATTAGTATAGAGATTGGTGCATAATTAAAATATTATTAACCAAATCGAGATCCAACTTTTATGGAATATTTTATTATATTTGTTGGAGGGAAAAGGAATTTGACTTGATTGAAATCCCCTTATTTGTAAATAATAAATAAATAAATGATTTATATATCATTTTAAGGATGTGATTAAGTAATAACAAATAAATAAATGATTTATTTATCATTTTAAGAATATGGTTGATTAATAATAATAAAATCTATTTATTTAATTATTTAAGGTTGAATTAGTCATATTTAACAAAGAATATTATTTAAATAAGATTTAAACAATTATTCTTTAGAAAATAATAAGATAGATAATGATTTATCTAATTAATTTCCTTGTTTTGGGTTCAATATAACCAGAAATATTAATTAAACTTCTGTTTAACCAATTATTTCATGAGGAAAATCAAACAAATGTATATTTATTTAATATTTCCTTATGGGGTTTCCTCTTTAGACCATGAACAACTTAATAAAGGTGATTTAGTAAGTCATTTTCATATTGAAAGCAATTTTACTTGGAGTAAAATTGGTCTTACATGATGTACTTGGGTCCATATAATGATAATAGGTTAGATGACCAGAAAATCTCATACTTATGAAAATTATGAATTAGACTTTGAATTTATAAGTTGTGTTATTGTGAATATATATATATATATATATATATATATATATATATATATATATATATATATGTATGTATGTATGTATGTATGTATGTATGTATGCATGTATGTATGTATGTATGTATATTATAAATTTATGTTTACGATACATGATAGATGTTGGCTATTGAAGATCGAAAGACCTTAAGGAAGGTCATTATTATGACGAAGGAACCCTATCATTTCCACAAGTTATATACTACTAGTGGATGTCTAGTGATAAGTTGGTGCTCTCCTGACATAAGAAATCCATGACAAGATGGATCATCTAAGGGATTGTTTAGTAGAAAAGGAGACATCTATGCCTAGAGTGTGAGACTATCAAGGAAGAGGAAACTTATAAGTTCATGTGGGATGGTGGCTAGAATATTGAGGGTGTGTTAGAAAGGATAATGAAATTTATTATTTCCTATGGAATCAATTATATGGGATAGATACATATCCATATAGATAATTATTAAATAATAAATACATACATATCTTTGAATAGATGCTTACATCATAGATTTGAGAAATATTGTGCATAAGATAAGTGTTTCTTTATAGTTGTTATAATATGTATGCTTACTTGATTACTAATGCATGCATATGTTAGAATGTTGATGTATGGTGGTATACCAAGATATTGAATAGGATGGAATTGCAAATACAACTAAAGAATGAGGAAAATAAGTGTTCTTAATGAGAAGAAAACATTTATAATTATCTTATTCGAAGGGGGATATGCTAGAAAGTCCTAGTATTGAATCCCATTAATTATTTGTACTTATTTATGATTTAATGTTTTATTTTGTTTGGCATGGATATTTCAATTAGCATGCTTTATTTACACCATGAGGAAAAAATTTCATGGTGATTTGAATAATTTAAATATTATTTTTCTTGAATTTAATAAAATAATAAAGATACATGAATTAGGCTGACATAAAAAGGGGATTATGGTAACAGGATATGAGAAAGGTGAGAGGTTACTAGGGTGTTATACATGCCAAATAATCCTTAGTTTTCCATTTTTACAAACTTTACCATGTTTCCTTTATCACCATGTTCCTTACTAAACATCTAGAAACCTTCACAACCAAGCATTGAATGCACGTGGTAGTTGTGGATAAGTACACCTTACATAATTATGAAATCAAGTGGATAAGTACCTTTATCATGTGAATTTTGATAGAAGTGGTAAAACCTATATTTTTTCACATTCTCTTTGAAAAGAATCATGTACCCACAATTAACGAGAAAATGAGGTCTCATGGGGTGTTCGGGTCAAGGTGATTTTTTTATTCATTCATTCATAAGTATACCACCCACACATGTGATTGATGGGGAGGGAACAAACTCATGATTGGATGTAGGAAATTTATTGTAGAGAGGCAATGATTCATGTATTCTTAGAGCCATGTATGTTAATATTTGTAGTGAAGAAGGAAGGATTCATTAATGGTCATTCTTGTAATAAGACAAGCAACATAGTTCAATATAATGCTCACTTAAATGACATAATCAATTTTGGTTCTAAGGTGAATAGTGGGGCCCATTCTATATTGAAATGACTGGTTTGTAACCATTATGAACTTCTGTAAAGAACATTGAAGAGAGATGCATGGGGCTCAACATATTAGAGAAGTAAAATCAAATGGAAGAGAAGTAAGTTATAAGAGACAAAGAAATAGAGGGAGAGGAAAATTCATTTTCTCTTGGTTGATGCTAGCATCCACGAAATTATTTGTAGAGGTATTTTTCCTATTAGGAGGGTGATCAAGGAATGATAGAGGAAATTTTTAATTCATATGATAAGAACTACATAAATATGTATAGATTCTAAAAATAGATAAGGAAGAGATTTAGATGGCTAAAAGATAATTTATGTGAAAATAAGTGAATTCTAGAGAGGGAGAACCTAGATAGATTCAAAAATAGGGTTGGAAAGGGATCCAAGAAATATATCAAGCTATGTGATGGATAATCCATGAATAGAAGCTAAGGAATAAACCATAGTGTGTGTTGAACAACCAAGAAAGGAAGCCTTTAAAAAATGAAAAAATTTCAGAACTGAGTAAATGTTGTTGGAGTTAACAGATAATATATAGACCCTCTATGCACACATAGAGGGAGAGATTAGAGACTTTTGAGGGACTATTCAATATATAAGGATGGTATTCTCCTTATTCTATGTAAGGAAAGAAATGGGTGTCACCCAAATAGTTGTGTTGTTCCAAGAAACAAAATAGCAATGAGATGATGGGATAGGGAATTTTTTGTCCCAAGAATGATTTCCATAAAAATGTTCTAATTTTCCTTAGCGGTATCATAACTTCAATTAGGGTGGCCTATCATAAAAATAATTAGTGAAATAGATTCTATTGTTGGGTGTAGCATTGCTCTGCCTAAGCTAATGTTGGCCTTCAACTTTAACCTAGATAAGTTCTTCCTTTGATTTGTTTATTCTTGATGCACTTTGTTGGAGTATTTTAATATTTCAATGTTGAATATTTGTACAATTTTACTATTTATTTGTAATGGTAAATCAATGTCATATGTGCCAGTGTAATTCTTGTAAATATAAATTTATATGATGATATAAAATTTTTACTAAGTGTCATTAGCTCTATTTGTTTTTGTATGTGATTGTGCCAGTAAACATACATAGTGTTATAGCTTGTGATGACTATGATATGCTAGTCAATATTATGGTTATAGGATACCATTAGCGAATAATGAACTTTGGATGGAACATATGATTTATTTTCTAATGTTATGGAACATATGCTTTGTTTGATAATGTTATGCACTAAACTAGAGGTATATATTATGCCCCTTCTACTTAATCACACCCATTAAACATGTAACATTTTTTATTAAAATAAGAACTCACTTGTTATGTCATGTCTACTTAATCATACTCATTCTCCTTGTAATATTTTTTGATTAAAATATGAACTCACTCGTTATGTTCCAAAATAGAGATAAAATATATATAGGCTATTTCCAATAAATTTTTTATTAAAATTAATTTAACAGAAATTTAGATTTCAAATATAATTGCATAATGGAAAAGTTCAAAAGACATAGTTCCTCTATGCCCCCTGGTTCTAAAAACTATGCTATCCATGAATATTTTGTTTTATGGAAGTGCTTCTTGAGAATTTTAGATAAAAGTACATATGTACAACACCTAAAATTCTTATTGAGAGAAATCACGATGCTATTTTTGTTTGCATGGACGTTTTCATCAGTGGGATATGAGGATCACTTATTTAACTAGAAACTTAACTACAATACATCACAGTAATAATAAATTTGTGCACACATGATCAAATTGATGTACATCTACATGTTTTTATCGGTTTAGATTGGATTTCAATATGACAGATGGAGTATATATGATTTCTTCAAGGGAGAAGGAAAGTCTTGTAGATCCAAGGAAACCTCTTTTATAGTGAAAAATTTTACTAAAACATTTGCATGCAATAGATTTAATCTCTCTTGAAACCTAATAGATTTGTAATACACACACACACACACACCACATATAATTTTTCATTGTTTAAACTATATTTTTTAATGTAAAAAAATTGATTCAATGTCATCAAAATTTACTTGAGAACTTGGATTTTGTAAATGACATAGCTTAAACTTGCAATTTGAACACATTTTCTTGATTTCAAAAAAAATTGACCAAAACATATTCTTAAAAAAGGGCCACAATGTGACTACTTAAAATTGTTTAGCCATAAACAATATTGTATATATAGTTTTTCTTAATCATATAAATATATCAACATTTAAGTGCTTTTCTTGAAATATTTTATTTGTGGATTTTATTTGCCACATTAAAAATATTTTTCTGTTATTAAACATTTCAATATTAATTAACCCTTTAAATTAAAATATTCTATTTATTAGTTACATTGAATATTTTATTATTAATTATATATTTTTAAATGTTTCATTTTAATTTTATATTATAAATTAAATAAATTACAAATCTCCTTGAATATTTTTACTTTTAATTACTCCTCTTATGCCATTGATTTTTTTTATTATGATCGCAATTAAAATGATTTGTCATTTACACTCTCTCTATCGGGTGTGGAGCCTAATTTTCATCCTGATTCAGAGATCCTTGTTTTAGCTAAATGTATACCCTAGAAAAACTGTACACCCCTAGAGTGGTGGGATGTGGGAGGGGGGGGGGGGGGGGGGGAGTTGTCCCCCCTCGCAGGGTCTGGGGAGGCTGACCCCCTGGCTGGGGCGTCTGGAGGCCAGCAGTCCCCCGGCGGGGGTTTCGAGGGTAGCACCCTCGAAGCTAAAAACATATGTAAAATTATCTTGTAAAAGTATAGTAATTTATATTCAATCTCAGGCATTCATTATGCATATGATATGACGGTAGAAGTTATGTTTAGTTTAGGGTTTTTTTTTCCATAGAAGGAAACTACTCACTTGTATGACGGCATGGTATTGTGGCTGTGTATTTTATGAGTATTCTCAGAGCGAGAAATAGATAGGGAGACTGTGAGAGAGAATAGAGGATATTACAACACATCTGTTGTAGGTTGTGTCTCTTCATTTTACTGGATAATAGAAAGGAAGGACTAGATGTTCGGGGTGGACGTAGCCCAAACTTGGTGAACCACGTGTATGTGTGTCTCTCGAGTTTTATGTGTTTTGTGTGCTTTTATTTTTCGCATATTATATGTGTTTCATTGCTCTGTAATATGTAATTTTCTAAAAAATGGTACCAAAGCCGAAGGTCTATTTGGTTGATAAACTCGCAGCAAAGAAGGGTCCCTGGTTCGAGTGGGAGCAATGGCGGAAGATGGTAATTTTAGGGTCGAGAAATTTAACGAGAAAAACATCCTGTTGTCGAAGATGCAGATGGATGATTATCTATATCAGAAATATCTGTATCTACCATTGAGCGGGAAAAGAAAGAAGTTGTTGGCTATGATAGACGCAGAATGGGAGATTCTCGATAGAAAGGCAATCGAAATGGTACGGTTATGCCTCGCGACATTGGTAGCCTTCAATATTTTGACGGAAAAAACAACAGAGGGTTTGATTAAGGCATTGGTGAAACTATATGAAAACCCCTTGGCCTTAAACAAGGTATTTCTCATGAAATATTTATTTAATATGAATATGTCAGAAGGTGGATCTATTGCAAACCATTTAAATGATTTTTATACAGTTACCAGTCAATTAGGTTCAATAGGGATAAACTTTGATGATGAAGTTAGGGCTCTTTAATTTCTGTGATCATTGCCATAAATCTAGAATGGTTTAGTTATGGCCATTATTAACTATGTCTCTAGATCTAGTACTTTAAATTTTGATGATGTTGTCTTTGCTATCCCTTGCGAGGAAACGCGACGGAAAAGCTTCGGTGAGACATTAGGTAATGCTTTCAGTGCAGATTCTAAGGGAAAAAGAATGGAAAGAGGAAAGAGCTCAGGATATCACAGTAAATAAAGGAAAGGAAAATCCAAGTCCAGATTAGGGATAGTGTGCTAGAAATGTGGAAAGAAAGGACACCTTAAGAAAGACTGTAGATCTCAGAAGGGAAAAGAAGGAGATGCACAGCAAGAAAAAAATCATGAAGAAAATGTGAGAGGTGATGTGTTACAAGATTCTTTGATTCTTTCTTTCGAAAATGTTACTTATTCCTGGGTAGTAGATTTAGGGGCCTCATTCCATGCCACACCTAATAATAAATATTTTCTTGACTATGTTCAAGGAGATTTTGGACAAGTCCATTTGGGTGATGATAAACCTTGTAAAATTGTTGGAATGGGTAAGTTCTTGTAAAACAACAGAATGGAAACCAATGGATATTAAAGGAGGTGAGGAATGTTCTATATATGAAGAGAAATCTGATTTAAACAGGGCAATTAGGTGGTGAAGGTTTTGTGACAACTTTCACAGATAAAACTTGGAAGGTCACCAAAGGAGCCCTGGTAATAAAAAAGGTGAAAAGGTTGGTGCATTGTATTTATGAAATGGTATTTCTAACTCTGTTAATGATTTAAATTCCAAAGGAGAAGATGTAGTAATATGGCATCATAGGCTCGGACACATGAGTGAGAAGGGGATGAAGATTCTTCACTCAAGAAATTTCTTGTCGGGTTTGAAGAATATTGATTTTGATTTCTGTGAGAATTGAATTTATGGAAAACAGAAGAGAGTAATATTTATCAGAGTTGGGAAAGAAAAGAAGAGCAAAAAATTAGAGCTTGTGCATGCAGATGTATGGGCCCATGCTCAAGTATCCTCTCTTAGTGGCTCTCGTAATTATGTTACATTTATTGATGATGCAACTAGAAAAACTTGGATTTATTTTATTCAAAATAAATCTAATATATTTGATACTTTCAAGAAATGGAAATATTTGGTTGAGATTGAGACGGGAAAGAAGTTGAAGTGTCTTATATCAGACAATGGAGGTGAATATTGCAGCAAAGAGTTTGATGGGTACTATTCAGAAAATGGAATACGCAGAGAGAAGATAATTCCATGAACACCACAAGAAAATGGCGTGTTAGAAAGGATGAACAGAACAATCATGGAGCGTGCAAGGTGCATGAGATTGCATGCAGGATTGCCTTTAAAATTTTGGGTAGATTATGTAGATACTACTCTTTATCTCATAAACATAGGGCCTTCAAATTTCTTGGATGGTGGTATTCCAGAGGAAGCATGGACAGGTAAAAAGGTAAACTACTCTTTTTTAAAGCCTTTTGGTTGTGAGGCCTTTATTCATATTAATAAAGAAAACATAAAAAATCTTGAGGCAAAATCAAAGGAGTGTAACTTTATTGGATATGGTGTTAATAATTTTTCTTATAACTTATATCATTATGAAAATCACAAAATCATTGGGAGAAGAGATGTAATATTCAATGAAAAGGTCTTGTATAAGAATCAATTGCAGGAAAAGAAACATGAAAAAAGAAAAGAATACACAGTCCTTGATGAGATCAAAGAAAAAGTAAAGGTGCCTGAAAATAATAATAATAAACAACCACCACAACAACAACAGATACCTCAAACACCTGAAAGTGGTGTTAGAATATCTACAAGGATAAGTAGACCCCCTGAATGATACTTTCCTTCATTATATTATTTATTGTTAACTGATTCTACTGAACCTGAATGTTATGAAGAAGAAATGCAGGTTGAAAGCAGGAAGAAGTGGGATCTAGCCATGGAAGAAGAGATGGACTCCTCAATGCATAACCAGATTTGGGACTCAGTCAGGTTTCCTGCAGGGAAAAATAGCAGGAAAACTGCATTACAGAGTAAATGAGTTTACAGGCTGAAGGAAGAAGATGGAGGAAAAAAGAGGTACAAAGCTAGACTTGTCGTGAAGGGGTTTGCACAGAAGAAAGATATTGATTTTGATGAAACATTTTCTCCTGTTGTTAAGATGACTTCAATCAAACTATTTTAAGTCTTGTAGCAGCGGAAGATTTACATCTTGAACAGTTAGATGTAAAGATAATATTTCTCCATGGATATTTGGAGAAAGATATCTATATTTAGAAACTAGAAGGATATGAGTTAAAGGAGAAGGAAAAATTAGTGTGTAGGATAAAGAAGAGCTTGTATGGCTTAAAAAAAACTCCAAGGTAGTGGTATCTAAAATTTGACAAGTTTATGTTTGAACAAGGTTATACTAGATGTCACTCTGATCATTTTGTTTATCTGATAGAGAAAAATGATGGAAGCTATATGATATTGTTATTCTATGTAGATGACATGCTTGTTGCAGGTTCTAACATGCAGGAAATAAAAGTGCGCAAAATAAAATTGGAAAATTCATTTGCAATGAAGGATTTGGGAGCTGCAAAACAAATCCTGTGTATGAGAATAACTAGAGACAGGAAAAATCACAAATTAACACTGTCTCTGAATCAATACATACAAAAGGTGTTGAAAATATTTAATATGAAAAATGCAAAACCAGTTAGTACACCTTTTGCTAGCCATTTCAAACTTAGTAAGGAGATGTGCCCCAAGACCCAAGAAGAAATGGACTATATGTGTAAAGTTCCATATGCATCAGCAGTTGGAAGCTTAATGTATGAAATGGTCTGCATAAGGCCTGATATTTCACATGCAGTGGGAGTTGTAAGCAGGTACATGAACAATCCAGGAAAAGATCATTGGATAGTAGTGAAATGGATTCTCATATATTTGAGAGGAACCAAAAATCAAGCATTATGCTTTGGTGGTTCGAACATTGCTCTATAGGGATATGTTGATGCAGATATGGCAGGTGACAGAGACAACAAGAGGAGCACTACAAGATATGTATTTACTATAGCTGGAACAGTTGTTAGTTGGGTTTAAAAAATCCAAAATGTTGTTACACTTTCAACAATAGAAGCAGAGTATGTTGCTGCTACAAAGTAAAGAAATGATTTTGTTACAAAGGTTTATGGATGAATTGGGTAATAATCATGATATGGGCACGTTGTACAGTGATAGCAAAAGTGACATTCATCTTGCAAAGAACTCAACACTTCATTCCAGGACTAAACACATACAGCTCAAGTACCATTTCATATGGTCAGTATTGGAAGATGGACAGTTGAAGCTGGAAAGGGTACACACTAGTGAGAATCCTAGAAATATGCTAACAAAAGTTGTAGCAAGGGAGAAACTAAAAATATGCTCAGTTTCAATTGGTCTTCAAGGATGACGATAAGGATGAGAAACCACCAGTTCCAAAGAGGAGTCATTGTCTAGTAAATGAAGCAGCGGTGGATTTGCGACAATCAGTCTCCAAGTGGGAGATTGTTGGGTGTGAAGCATTATTTTCATCCTGATTCAGAGATCCTTATTTTAGCTAGATGTATACCCCAGGATAACTATACACCCCTACAGCGAGCAAGTGCAAGGGGAGTTTTCGCCCCCGCAGGGTCCTGGGGGGTTCAAGGGCTAGTGGTCCCTCGGCGGGGGTGCTGGGGGTAGTGCCCCAAAAGCTAAAGACAGATGTAAAATTTCCTTGTAAAAGTATAGTAATTTCTAGTCAATCTGGGCCGTTCATTAGGCGGATGATCTAACGGTAGAAGTTATGTTTAGTTTAGGGTTTTTTTTTTTCCATAGAAGGCACCCCCTCACTTGTATAAGGGCATGGTACTACAGTTGTGTATTGTATGAGTATTCTCAAAGCGATAAACAGATAGGTAGACGGTCAGAGAGAAAAAAGGATATTACAATGGATCTACTATATTTGGAAACCTAATATATATATATATATATATATATATATATATATATATATATATATATATCTACACCACTTGTAATTTTTTAATTTCTTCAGTTTTTTTATTGTCTTCAAAATATTAAATCTCTCTTGTCTTCATGACTACCATATATATCAATAATATGTTGATAATCATTGATGCCTATGGGCAACCATTAAACAAAATAGCACTACATATCTAGTGATGTGGATTGCATATAGAATTTCTCAAAATATCTCCTCTATCTTCATCTTGATGAAATTTATTCGAATTAAATAGTTTCAAATTTATTATTCATTTTCTTAAATTCTCATTATGATATAACCCCTTTAGTTTGAATCTTGAAATTTTGGATGTAAGTATTTATTTCATAATACATCGGTTTTGAATATAGTTTGTTGATTTTTTTTTTAATAAGATGTCTTTAGGAATCCATTCGATTATGTTCCAACTGAATTTTTTGAACAACCAAGACCTTACTATTCCAATAATAACAACAACAACTTTATCAATTCCTAGTAGAAACGTAATGGTGAAATTTGTTTTTTAATAGGGTGTCTTCCAGCAAACGGTCTCCTGATAGAGATTTTCAAACTGCTAGCACCTTTGTATTCAAATAGCGACAATTACTTTATCATTTCTTTGTAGAAATGTAATTTGCATAAAGTGTACATTGAAAATAAATGGTAAGTAAAAAAAATAGAGGATGCAATTTGGGTTGTATTGATTTTGGAATGCAAGGGATCATGTTTTTCGAATGAAAGTTTTTTTTTTCCATAGATTTTGAGAAAGATGAGTCAAAGTTAAAAAACAAGAATCAAACATCAATTATTTTAACGATAATAAAAAATAAAAAACCCATTATCTAAATAATATATGAAAATGACAAGTATATATCATAAAATTATAATTATATATACAAAAATATCATTATCTAAAGGAAAAGAGAACGAGGTTCTGAGGTTCTGTAACGGACACATATAATTAATGATACTTATTTTATGAAGTTTTTTAATTTGTTCATAGATTTTAACTTAAAGATAAGTCAAATTTAAAAAGCAATAATCATACATCAATTATTTTAATGATATTAAAAAAAGAAAAACTTATTATCTAAATAATCTTTTAAAATGACAAGTATATATTAGAAAATTATAATTATATATATCAAAAATTCATTATCTAAGGGAAAATAAAATGAGGTTCTCAAGTTGTAAACAATGTTACCGATGAAATAGGTAACCACACTGTTACCTACTTTTTTTTCGTAGCATAAAAAGCACCCGATTTTGAAAAGTGGTGATGCAGAATCACCCTTTTTTTTATGCACATTTTTGACACTCTAACATTTTTATTTATGAAGTATGAATATTTGTTTTAAAATGTTAGTGATTTTCATGTTATAATAAAACACAAAACTTAGATATATATATATATATATATATATATATATATATATATATATATATATATATATATATATATATATATATATATATATATATATATATATATATATATATATGAACAATAAAAAAAACAAATAAAAATGTAAAAAAAAAACAAAATTACATTGTAAAAATAAAAAATTTAAACAAAAATAAATAAACAAAAATATTCGAAAATTATATCAAAAGAAATGACAAAATTTGAAGAAAAAACACATAATTTAAAGAAAAAAATAATAATTAACCAAAAAAAAAAAACATCAAAAATATTTTTTTCCAAGTTATTAAAAAAACCATATAATAATAAAAAAGTTAAAATAGAAAATTTAAAAATAATTAAAATTACAAAATTAAAAAATAGATAAAAAAAAAATTACAAAAAAGAAAAAATTAAATTTAAAAATTTAAATTAAAAAAATAATAATAACAAGAAAAAAAATACAAATTTTAAAATTAACAAAAAAAACAAATTAAAAAAAAAAAAAAAATTTAAAATTGAAAAACAAAATTAAAAAAAAAAAAAAAACTACCATTAAAAAACAAAAAAAATGAAAAAAACCAGGTGCAAATAACTAAAAAGAAATATCCATAAATTTACTATTTTTTTTTTAAATGAAACCATTTATAAATTTTAAAAATGAAAAACTAAATAAACTAAAAAATAAAATAAATAAATTTAAATTAAAACTTAATAAATAAATTTTAAATTTTAAAATATAATTAATCTAAAATATTAAATTTAAAAACAAAATTAAAAAAAAAAAACAAAACAAAACAAATTAAAACAAATTAAATTTAAAATTAAAAGTTTGAATTAAAAAATAATAATTAAAAAAATTTTGAATTAAAAATAAAAGTAAAAGAAAAATCAAATTAAAAATAAAATATTAAAAAAAAATAATAATAATTCATCATGGTTGCGCCGCCAATCGGCCTCCTGCCCAGGTGGCGGCGGAGATTCCGGGAATCGCCCTCCCCTCGCGGCAGGGCGATTCCCAGAATCGCGCTCCAGTGGTGGGAGGGCGATTCTCGGTAGGAGGGCGATTTTGGGAATCACCCTCCCATGGTAGGAGGGCGATTCCAGGAATCGCCCTCCCACGGCAGGAGGGCGATTCCGAGAATTGCCCTCCCACAGCGGGAGGACGATTCTGGGAATCGCCCTCCCGCTCCCGCGTCAGGAGGATTATTTCGAGAATCGCCCTCCCGCGGCGGCAAGGGTGGCAACAGGGCAATGATGGGAATCGCCCCGCTGTCGCGGGAGGGCAATTCCGAGAATCGCCCCGCCGCCGCGGTAGGGTGATTCCGGGAATCTCCCTCCTGCCGAGGGAGGGCGATCCCATCCGCCTGTGTGGCGCAGAGCCGCCCGCGCGCCGCCACATGCGCCTCCCCGCCCGCCTCACTCCGCCGCTTCCACTGGGCGACCTTGGGCCTGAGGTTTATCACACCACCATGATCAAAAAAATCTTCTTCTTCTTCTTCTTCTTCTTTTTTAAATATTTTTTTTTAATTTCATTTTTTTTTTAATTCAAAAAATTTCAAATTATTTTTTTTAATTTAATTTTTATATTTGAAATTTAATTTGTTTTAATTTTTTTTTTTTTTTTTCTATTTTATTTTTAATTGTATTCATTTTTTTTGTTTTTAATTTTTTTTTCTAGATTTTGTTAATAATTTTTATTAAATTCTTTTTTTTTTTAATTTAATTGTTTTTTTTTTAATTTCATTTTTTTTTATTAAATTTTATCTTTAGTTTTTTCATTTAATTTTTTAAAATTCAATAAATTTCATATTTTTTTTAAATTTATTTGAATTTAATATCTTTTTTTATTTTTTTATTATTATTTTTTTAATTACATAAAATTTTTATATTTTTTTATTTCAATTAAAATTGTGTATTTAAAAATTTGTTTTTTTTTTTTAATTAAACCTAATATTTTCAAATTAATTTGTTTTTTATTTCTTTTTATTTAATATATTTTTTTAATTTTTTTTTTTTCAATTTTTCATTTTTTATTGATTTTTAAAGTTTTTTAACATTCTATTTGAACAAGGTTTTTTTTTTTATCTTTATATTTAAAATTTATTTTTCATTTCAAAATTTATTTGTTTATTCATTTATTTATTAAAATTTAATATTTTTCTTTTTTTAAATTAATTTGTTATTTTAATATTATCATTTTCTTTTAAATTTAATAAAATCTAATATATATATTTTTAATTTAAGTTCATATATATATTTTTTATTTTTGATAATTTCAATTTAATTTATTTTTTTAAATTTATTTGTTTTTTTAATATATATTTTTTTAAATTTAATATTTTTATTGTATTTTATTTTTCATTTTTTATTTTTTTGTTAATTTTTCATTTTTTTACTTTTAATTTAAACAATGTATTTTTTTTTAATTTTTTCTTTTAAGTTTTAAATTCGCTAAAATTTAATATGCTTCTTTAAATTTTTTTTTTTTTTTTAATTAATTTTTAATTTTTTTTTAATTTAATAAACATTTTATTTTTCTTTTTTAAATTTAACTTCTATATTTTATTTTTTATAATTTCTTTCTTTCTTTCTTTCTTTCTTTTTTTAATTTAATATTTTTATTTTGTTTTTTTTTTTAATTTTCTTATTTCTATATATTTTGAAATTTTAATGTTTAAATTTTTTTATTTTTCCTTAAATTTTAGGATTTTTTGATGTTTGAATTAAAATTTTTATTTTGTTTTTTATTTTTAATTTTTTATTCCTATATATTTTTAAATTTTAAGCTTTAAAATGATTTTATTTTTTAAATTTATTTTTTTCTTAAATTTTAGGTTTTTTTTTAATGTTTGAATTTTAAAAATTAAAAAATGTTATTTCTATTTTTTAAAATGTCAAAAATATGACAATTTTTTTTTTATTATTCCAGCATCAACTGGTTTTGTTTTGAGGGTGTTTTTTCAATCCTTTTTTCAAGAAATATTTTTTTTTTTTAGCATTATTTTATAAAATGTTGAAATTTGATCTTCAAAAAAAACCAAGTGCGTTCTGGAATACAATTTTTTTTGTTTTTGGGGTGTTTTTTCATGTTTTTTGAGTCTGTTTGGGCTAGAGTTCCCGTTTTGAGGTTAGGTTACCTATTTCATCGATAATAGTGTTTGTAATGGACACATATAGTTAATAATATTTATTTTATTACAAAAACCCAATACATTTCTAAGAAAGAATTATTATGGTTCCAAAAACTAAAAAAAAAAGAAGAAGGAAAAGCTGGAGCATGCAAGAGGAATTGCAACCTACAAGAAATAAACATACTTACTTGTACCGTTGTACGCTATTTCCTGACTTCTTCATCCAAATTACTGTACTTTGTGAACAACGCTATACCACCATGTATTCAATTCATTAATTCTTAGTTCAAATTCTACAACTTCGTGAACAACCCTCGTGCATTAGATGCGATTATGACTAAACATATGCAACAAACTGGTAAGATGAAAACAACACTATTCAATTCTTTAAATATACATGAAAATAAGATTCTTGAATTTTTAAATAAAGGTAAATAATTCTTTTCCTACCATTTTTTCCAAAAAATGAGGGTCATTTTGTCCAAATTAATCCCAATACCATGAAATACAAGCAAAGAAAGAAACCTTTTTTACACCAAATGGGCAAGGTGAGAGAACTATTATAAATACATATTCTTCTAAGTTGGGGTGAATGGAAGGTTGCAACTCGTAATTTCAAGGGATACATTTTTTTTACCCTCTCCCATAAAATAAGGTGGGCTAACCTCTAGACCTAATTTTTTTTATAAAATTACACCCAATGGGCAGGGTGAGATAACTATTATAAATACATATTCTTGTAAGTTGGGTGAATGGAAGGTTGTAACTCCTAATTTCAAGGGATAATTTTTTTTAACCTCTCCGATAAAATAAGGTTGGCTAATCTCTAGATCTTATTTTTTTATAAAATGAATTTGGGGTGATTTGAAATATAAACTTACTTCTTTTACTCTTTCCCTTAAAATAAGGTGGGCTAACGTCTAGACCTAAATTTTTTATAAAATAAAATTGGGGCGATTTGAAATAATATATTATGATACAAAAAAATTTCCCAATAAAAATTTAAAACCCATTAATTTCACCCAAGGGGAAAATTCGCAGCTAAAACATTCTATGATTGATTGGCTATGGAGAAAATTTAAGGTGAAAACCAAAATTGCTTTGGCACCTTACATTTTATTTACTCCTATTCTAAAATCCCAATTTCTTTGCATGCTTTTTCTCTTTCAAAAATAATAAAATATATATACAAAATTGATGAAATTTTGCAACTCTGATGGATTTCTATAGCTTATATATAACATGGCCTTTTTTACTAAAGAAATTGAAGAATACCCTTAAGAACACCTGAAGGAAAGACAAAGAGAAACATTTTAAGGTTAGCAACATCAAATTCATGCTATTCAAATAAAAAATTTTATTTGACAATAAGGATGTAAACATTGGCATATGAATTATATGGTAATTTTATACAGCAATTCAAGAAATATATTAGCAAGAGCTTATGATGTCAAATAAAATTCAAATCTCAAAGTCCGCCAATTAACCATCATCATTACACGACCGCTCCAACATCAAATCCTGATTTCATTGGTGAAATCATCCAAATCATAATGGTCAGTTTTATTAACCTTAGTCATACTCTCAATAATTTTGAAGCCTCATTCATTCATTCACACCCTTGTTCATTCTGAAGCATAATTCATTGGCGCTCTTATTCATACCAAAAACCTTTGTCTTACCTTGTGAAGAGGCATTATTAAGGTAAAAATACTTCACTTATGTGAGTGATAGTGAGGACAGAATCAGAAGGAAGGAAATTCATGAAACCTTACCCACATGTAATAAAACTACTACATAAGGCATAGTAGCTCAGTTTTATGGAAAATTTCGAAGGATTTCAAAAGGATGTATCAAAAAAATTTACTATAGCACTCAACGGGATGGAGGTAGAAATCAGATATGTTAAGTTTGAAATAACAACGTCTCTCACAGCCAATGCCACTGGACTGCCAAGAACAAGAGAGAGGTGGTTCGAAAATAGAGGGATCAAAGGTGAAGAATGGAAAATATTTATGAAAAACCCAAGTATGGATACCACCATCTTTAAAAGTGGAATCCTTAGCACAACACTTAAAGGAAAATGGAGGAATTCACTATTGATAATCCAAAAAATTATTATCTGTGAGGGAATATTTGGATGTATGTTATTCTATCATGTTAGGTTAATGATGAATTTTCTTCAAGGAAATGAAATAAACCTTCCATAATTTCAGTTACATAGATTGAGAAAAATATTTGGAACTATTCAAAGTATAATTTAGTTTATATACAACACAATGTATCATCATGGATTCATAAAACGTATTATCGAATTCCACCTTAAAATTTCAATAGATTCTTATGAAAATTTCCTAATTAAAAATCATTTCAAAGAGGGAAACCAAGAAGAGCCTAGTTGTAGAAAAGGAAAAAGGGGAAGTGAAATAAAAAATGAACACCATGTTGAAAGTGAAAACCAACCTCAAGAACAGTTAGAGGAAAAAGTTCTCATTGCAGAACTTCTAGGGAATCTGAAGAAGAAAACTAGTAAAAAGAGGGAAGAGGGCGAAAAATGAAGAGATACTTCCACAAAAAAAAAAAAAAACTCCAAAACAAAGAAGAATAGGGTAAAGATTCATCCCCCCCAATAAGGACAGGTGCTAGAACTAGCCAGGCAGTGAAAAATCCAGATCTAAAAGAAATGTAATTTGTGGTTTTAGAGGAGGAACTCAGGGTTCCATCACCCATTGCTATGTCACTTGCCTGGAGTCCAAGTCAAAAGGCCTCGGAGATTGACCCAGTACAACAAGAAATTTATGACTATATTGGGTCCTTGGAGAAGAGAGATACAAGGAAGACATCAATTTCATAACAGAGGGAAGAAGCATAACCTCATAGTCCACAAGAACCTCTAGTAGTGAATAGTTTAAGGCGGAATATTTTTGAATGGGAGACACTAAACATGCATATTAAACATGAGCGTGAAGCTTTGAAGTTGCAGAACTAGATTTTGAAAATCATAAATGATAATACTCTTTTGAATTTAGGTTTATCGTTCAAGAAAAATAAAAAGTGGTAAAAGAAAAATAAAAAACTCAACAGAAAATCATAAACCTGAAATATAAACTCCTCGTGAGAAAGCCAAGGATGGGCATGACTAAAAGGATGGAAAATAAATTTAATTTGGATGTTTTAGTAGAAGTCTCAGGGAATATGCACTAGCATGTTAAGGATCAACAATTTTTTGTTTTGCATGAGGACATGCAATGGTCTCCTCGTGGGGTAATGTAGAGCCTCAAGACTCCCTCAATTTTGACACTCCTTTCATTCATTTTCCTTCTTTTTGTTTCCACCATTAGCTCAAACAAGTTTTAGATCTCAAATTTTAACTTGGAAAATTATTCTAATGACCTATTTTTCATATTTTCAATTGTTCCTTATTATTAGAGTAAAATTTTCATTAGCTACGGAATTAATGAAATTCTGTTGTTGATCGATGTTTATATAGCCACCACCATGGTTCAATAGGTTCTGAGGTATTAATGGAGCAATGAAGTATATGGCAAGCTGAAAAATAATGTTATCATGGATCATATCCTATCCATATGGCCAAAATCAATTAGGAAATCTCCCAAAATTGTGGTCAAAGGTTCGGTTAGTGAGGTGTTGAATCAAGCGAGTGAGGCTTTTGAAGCCATCACGCTTCATGATTTTATCTACGACATAGAAAATCATGAAGAAAAAAACTTCTAATTTATGTTTTAGAGTTGAAGATAAAGTTCTGTAGTTGAGATAGGTGTAAAAGCCTCAAGACAGTTATGATAATATTTTATAAATATCGGGCTAGTAATTGTATGGCCAAGTGCGAATTATTGCATGATTGTAGTTTCATTTAAAGTTATTTTATTTACAAATCAAATGAAGGAATTTCTGAAGCTTCAATGTGCAGTTAGTAACGTTTAATACTTAAAGCCATCTATTGTGGAGGGCCTGAGAAACAGAAGAGTTTCTAGTTTATTTATGTTTGTTTACTTACTTAGATGTTGTTCATAGCTTCATTTTTATTATCCAGTTTATGATTTCATTGCATTTCATAGCGTAATATTTTTCTTTTGATTTTTTTTTCTTATTAGAAATTACAATTATTTCTAGAATCTGTAGTATATATGTTTTCCTTACAATTTTCATTACATTAGTTTTTATCGGCATTTCCAAAATTTTGTAATATAGGTGTTTCGTTTAATTTTTTCATTATGTTGGATGCTATAATCATTTCCATAATGTTATCTTGTTGGAATAGATGTTCAAGTAATTTGTTTTTGTCGTTTTATGTAGTTTCATTTTCTGAATAATAATAACATAGAGATAATCCTAGTTTTACTAGTTTTCTTCTTCAGCTTCCCCAGAATTTATGCAATGGGAACTTCTGCAAAGACTTGCAATGAACATATGGTGTATATAACAAATTCCTACAAAAGAGCAGTTGACATTTCTATAGGAAATTCCCCATTTGAGACTTGTTTTGTATAATTTTGACCTTCACCTTTGGAATTACATATGCGTAGCAAGGAGGAGTGAGGGAATATACTATAGGATATTCTTTGAGAGCTGAAAAAATTATAGAGAAGATCAAGATGATTCATCTATAGGCACAAGAAACAATACAAAAGTCTCAAAAGAAGTATAAGGCTAGGCATGATCAACACAGAACCCATAAATAATTCATGGTGGGAGACATAATATGGCTACAGTTGAACAAGGTTAGGCTACAGGGGCTTCGTAAGAAAATCAAGTCTCTTACAGATGGTCCTTTTGAGATACTGGAAAAGGTGAGTGATAATGCCTATTGAATTAGTTTGACACCACATATGTGCATTTACTCTTTTGTGAATGGAGTGAATTTAAAACTTTATTATCCTTCCATGCTATATCAGGAAGAGGAAGATATCCTACGTTATTTGGAGGATTTGGCACCAGACACTTAGGAAGACTTGACAAAATATACAGTTTTGCAGAAGAGATCCAAAAATACAAGACATGGGAAACATGACCTTTGGATTATTGGGTTGAAGGGATAACTTCCATGAAAATCTAAATGGTACACAAGAGAGAAGGTGGAAGAAAAATTTCCTCACCTCATTTAGTAGAAGCTTTGGTGACCAAAATCCTCCTAAAATGGGGAGGTGTGATTTGAATTATATCATTATATTGTTTCTAATCCATCTTGATGCATTTAGAGTAAAAACGTTTAGGAATCATCTCACGGGATTGTTTTTACTGGAGGGAGCCAATTTGGAAAAATCAAGTCTCCAAACTTCTCAGAGTGTTTTGAGGCATCAATTGAAAATTTTTGGGGGAAAAATGTTTCTATTCTAGACAGATAGATATTTCTAGTGATGCAAGTAGAGTGTCAATCATAGTTCATATGCAAATGTTATACCACTAAAAATTTCATCTTCATGTTCTCAAACCTATAGTTCATGAGGATGTCGTGTCAGCCCCCATTATTCATGGAAAATTTGCCACCCGTGTTGTTATCATGTAAAATACTCTATAATAGTTTATATTTTAATCCTAATTAAGAGTTTATGGAGTGAAAATTAACCACTCATAGGCTATCGGGTTGTCTTACAACTGAGCCACTAAAAGGAAGAGGAATTCCATTCTTTTGAGAGAATTTTGTTCCATAGCTAAGAAAAGATAACAAGAAGAAATTGGAGGTAGAGCACACAGAGACAATAAGTTTCGTGTAGCACCTCACAAGCTATACGAATTACTTGTGTGTACGTGCAACCATATTTCAAGATAGAGAAATATAGAAAAGAGGCCTCTCCTTCCAGTTCTGTTTCCTCCCAAAAGGGTTTCCCAGAGACCATATATCATGTCTTTTGTATGTCTGTGTGTGTGTGATTATTTTGTTATTCTCTAATTTTCTTCATAATTTCCACTCACATGCATTCACTAATTATATTTAAATCCATAATATTAAATTTTAATAAAGTGTAACAATGTAGAATTGTTTAAGTTTTAATATAACATTATTAGATATCTTGTGATGAGTTTTCCAATGGAATATCCACACCATTTGATCAATCAGAAAGTGAATCCTATTACAAATTTTAGTAGAAACAAAAAAATTATGGACGTGGTGGTTTAGGAAAAACTGCCAACCAAAACAACCAAAGGAATCCTCATCGAGAATGAATCCGTCTCGAGCTATAACTTTTAATATGGATATGGTTACTCTATTTTTATTCTCCAAAATCACGTTTAGGCTATGGCTCAGGCTCAACTGATAAATGTTTGAATGATGTATATTATAAGATACTAACTAACCATCAATTCCCCCTTGCGAGATACAAGGTGCGAAGATAAAGAAATTTTTATGGCAATACTAATCAATACTCAAGAAAAAATTTTGTAGTATGACTAGTATATCATCCTGGTTGTTGAAGATGATTGCAAAGAAGTGATTCATCCAAGGTGATTCATCATTCTTCCAACACCGATTATAACAACCGTGGTCAAAATTCCATGTAATAAAGTTAATAAAGGAAAACTAATAAACAAGGTCATGTGACATGTGTTCCAAGTTGAATGTTGGGAAAATCATCCTAGTCTGGGTGTTCATTTGGTTCTTATGGCTAAAGGAAATTGGGAAAGGAAATGGCAAAAGCTTTTGAAATGAAAACTTGCATTAATTGGAATTTTATTTAAGAAAATAATATAAATTAGGAGAAAATGAAGGTGAAAGGTAATATGTTGCATGTGAGGAGTAAAATGAAATAAAATAATGGAAAATGAATAAAATAGAGGCCTCATTAATAAATAGGCTTATGATGACCAATTGGTCCCTTTTGTGATTTTATTTTGTATATCTCTCTCTCTATACTCCCTCTCTGTCACACTCTTGGAAACTTGGAGTAGTCTTCGATCAATCTAGCATTCAAATAAGGAAAGAAAAGGAAGGAAAAATACGACAAAGGGAGGCAAAGATGAAGCAAGGAAAAGAAATATCAAGAAGCTACATCGAGATTACATGCAGGTGTCAATCTGCATGTATAATTTCCTTGCTATATGTGGCATGCGTGGTACATGCATGTGTGCTCTTGGTTTTGATAGTGATTTTTAACCTTGCATTGCTAATGCAAGATCATCAACCCATCCTCTAGAAAATAAACAAGAACAAGTTCTAGAAGGCGTAAATTTCAATAAGGAATGATAATATCTATTTCGTAAAGTATTTAAATCTTAAAAAATAATAATTTGTATAAATATTAGAAAATTGTAGAAAGATTTGTTAAAAAAATCCATGTTGAGATATTTCTAAAAAAATAAAATTCATGTTAAGATCTTTGTGAAAATAATCCATGTTGAGATATTTTTGAAAAAAAATCCATCTTGAGAGATTTGTGGAGAGGATCATGTTGAGAGATTTGTGAAACAATTTTTGGAGAGGATCATGTTGATATATTTATGGAGAAGATCATGGATCTTGAAATGATCCACAATATTTTAAGTTACTCTATAAATTTTAGCCTTATGTCATTGAAAATATGTGGTCAATTGAATGAATATTAGACCTGCATAGGTGCCATACCAAAGGGTTGTTCATTTTTTACAGTGGAAGAGAGGATGAGCTAAGATTTTGTAATAAAAAATGACAGCTGCGAAGATCTAACCAATAAAAATATTGAAAATAACATAATCCATAATCATTTTCATCAAAGTGGTATGAGAGCGCAGAATATTCATGTGTGTAGTGTGGAGGAGAAGTAACAAAAGAAGGTAGATGTTGACTGAAGATATGGTAATAGATTTATTTTATTTGTGCAGGTGATATAAGAAGAAGGTGAGAATATTTAGACCAGCCTAGAGCAAGTACTGCTCAATGGTTCTAGTGGAAAGAACCAGGGAGGGGCGAAGGTCCCAAACTGAAGAGGAAGTTTGGTGAGGTGCCATGTACCAAGGTTGAGACTTGTTACTACAGAGTCATGTTGCAACTCACGAGCTGAAGTTGTTGTGAGAAGACCAGAAAACATATGACTAGGAGGTCATAATATTTTTACCATGGGATTTTTATGAAGGATTATCAACCCATTCTCTAAAAAATCAACAAGAACGAGTCATAGGAGGCGTAAATGTCAAAAAGGAAAAATATTATCTATTTTTTAAGGATTAAAATCTTGAAAATTAACATTTGTGAGAAATCTTAAAAATTTGTGAAGATATTTGTGGAAAAAATCGATGTTGACAAGTTTGTGAAAAAAATCCATGTTAAGAGCTTTGTGAAAAAAAAACTATCTTGAGAGCTTTCCGAAAAAATACCATGTTGAGAGATTTGTGGAGAGGATCATCTTGATAGATTTATGGATAAGATCATGGATCATACATGATCCACAAAATTGTAATTTCCTCTATAAATTGTAGCTTTTGGGAATTGAAAATATGAATTCAATTGAATAAATATTAGACCCGCTTAGGTACCATACCACAAGGTTGTTCATTTTTTGCAGTGGAAGAAAGGACAGGCTGAGTTTGTGGAATCGTAACACACAAGTCACAAGGTCAAATGAATAAAAATATTGAATATGACAGAGCCCATAAATCGTTTGCATAAAAGTGGTATCATAGTGAAGAATATTCTTATGGGTAGTGTGGAGGAGAAGCAGTAGAATAATTGAATATATGGTAAGAGATTTGTCTTCTCTATGCAGGTGATAATTGAGGAAGGTGAGAATATTTGCAACATCATAGAAAAGGAATGATCAATTGGTTTATTAGGTCCCTATATTACTAGTATAGTCCCTTATTTTTGTTAGTGTAACCCCCTTATTGTTATTGTTGTAAGCTTGTAACCCCAATATTTTTATTATTATTCCCTTACATTATTATTTTTAGGTCGCCTAGAATTATATTGTGACCCCATGGACTCCTATATATAGAAGGAGGTTTTTCCATTTGTATCATCCAAGAATTGTGCATTTATGTAATGTAAAGGAGGTTTCCCCCTCAAATTTTCCTATTTCTAAGGCGTTGATCTCTCTTTTCTTATATTTTTGGAGCTGGTTTCATAACATTTGGTATTAGAGCTTTGGATTGTAGGGTTTTGCTGCTCCAAACCAGTCATCGTGGAGTTTTCATTATAATTGTTTTTCTACAAAGCCTTAGGAGCTAAAATGTATATCACGCGAAGACAAAATCCTGAGGACGATCCTGTCAAAATTGCATATTTTGGTTTGCAACAATTTCATAGGTATGATATGTGGAAGCTAGGCTTTTTTCAGGCTCCTGAATTTCATCTCAAAGAGGTGATCATGGGAAAATCTTCATAACTCTCTCTCTCTAAGCATTGGATTGGAATTCTATAAAAATTTGTGGTAAGTACATGGACAATAACTTCTTTCATATCAATTTCATAGCCGAAGGAGAAAACAGTGGCATGTGGCACGCTATACAAGTTCTGTATACTGAACCATCCTATAATTAGGTCATTTTGGAAGATCAGACATAACTTTTCCTTGAATAATCCAAATTATGTCAGACCTATGGCATGCGAAAGAATATTCATAGGGCTACCAGAGGGACAAATTTCAAATATTGAAGATCCCAAATCACATAGATATTCAGTTTCAATATCGAGCTTCTTAGAAGCAACAAAAAGGTGTGTATTTGTTTTTTGAATTGCATAAGTATTATGTGAAAAATAGTTTGAATCAATTCCAAGGGCATATTGTAGAATAGCCATCAGTATTAGGTTCTAAAATGTGCCCTAAAAATAATTGAACACCCATTAAGCCTTCAAAAGGCTCTACTATGACTCATGAAGATGAATAAGTGCAACATGAGATATCAAAATTACAAGAGCAAGTGCACCAAATTTTGCTCGCGCAAAGAGCAACAAAAAATGAAATAGAATATTTGGAGAAAGGCATGGAAGCTAAGTCGGATGGTCTCAAGAAATTCATGGAAGCTAAGGTGGATGGCATAGAAGTTGGCATGGAAAATAAAAGGGATGCCATGGAAGAAAAAATGAAAGATAACATGAAAACATGAAGAATGATCTAAAAGAAAACATGGAAGGTTTGACAAAGTTGATACAAGAAATGTTTCCTAATGGAGAAAATATAGTAGAGGAAACTCATGATGAGAACCAAATAAATGTTAATCCTGATTTCATAAACTCTAATGTTGGATGGAAGAACCACCATATTCCAAATATGGATATGAGGAAGTTTGATGGCAAGGATCCTATAACATGGATACTTTCTTTGCTCTAGTAAAAAGATTGTCACTTGGTCAATTTTTATGGAGGAAATGGTAGCACATTATGAGGATACAAAGAGCAACACTTTCTTTAGCCAATTGATAAATCTCAAACAAAAGGGTTCAGTGGTGGAACACATTGAGGACTTCACAAAATTGAATATAATGTTAATTGATATTAAATAGGAATAGAGGATTGATGTCTTCATAGGGACTTTAAAGAATAACATCCAACATGAAGTTCGTGTTTGGGAACCTGATTCATTGGAGAAGGTAGTTAGGTTGGCAAGAAACATTGAATGAAAAATTATGGTGACAAGGAAGCCTACCACTCACATCTATAAATATGGAAGTGTTGCTACTCCTAGACTTCCACAACCTACAAGGTTGACATGACAAAAATTGGAATAAAAAAGAGAAAAAGGGCTTTGCTACAGTTGTGATAAAAAATACAATAAAGGTCATAAGTGTGCTGAGAAGAAATTATTCTACATAAATTGTGAAGAGGAGGAAGAAAATGAATAAGAAACATCAAAATAAGAGGATATACACCAGTAACCAACTGTAGAAGAAGAATAAATTATTACAACCATATCGTGTAATGCATTGGCAGGAATTATCACTCCTCCAACTCTGAAGGTAGAAGGATGTATTAATAAAAAAAGGTAATGTTGTTTATTGATTCAGGTAGTACCCATAATTTTATTCATTGTAAGGTAGCCAAGGAATTGAATTGTTTCCTATACCCAGCACCAACATGTCAAGTGATGGTTGCAAATGGAGGAACTATAAATTTATCTGGAAAATGCCATAATATAAAGCTAACCATGGGGTAATATGTATTGAATAGTCCAATTCTTTCCATTCCAATGGGAGGTGCCAACGTTGTACTAGGAGTACAATGGTTACAATCCTTGAAGATAGTATATTTTGATTTTCATGAACCTTTCTTGAAATATTTTTGGAAGGAAAGGAAAACGAATTATGGGGTATCGGAGGGAATCCGTGAAATAAAATAAGCTCTAATGTCATGAAAAAGCTTCTGAAGAAATAACAACAAGGCTTAATTTCAAAATTATGCTCACTAGAAGTTCCAACATCAAAATCATCTATTTCTTCAGATCTCGAAAAAGTCTTGGACAATCATTCCAAGGTGTTTCAAAATCCTAAAGGACTCCCACCTATTTGTGATCATGATCATGCTATTCATTTGATTCTAGGAAGTGTTCCTCCAAGCATCAGTCCTCACATACATCCTTATGTCCAAAAGAGATAAATTGAATGTGTGATTACAGAAATGTTAGAGGCTGGTATAATTCAACCTAGTCAAATTTATTTCTCTCCTCCATTAGTGTTGGTGCACAAGGATGGATCATGGTGCATGTGTCCAAATTAAAGGGAGCTCAATAATCTCACTATTAAAGATAAATTTCCCATCCCTGTGATTGATGAATTATTTGATGAATTACATGGAGAAATTTATTTTACCAAGTTGAATCTTCGTTCGGGATATCATCAAATTAGGATGAAGACTTAAGATATTTCAAAAACAACATTTCCAACTGTGAATTTTTTGTCATGCTTTTTGGCCTTACCAATGCACCTTCTATATTTCAAGGGTTGACGAATTCTATTTTCAAACCCTTACTTAGAAAATTTGTGCTATAATTTTTTGATGATATAATAACCTACAATAGGTCTTGGAAGGAACATGTTCAACATGTTGACAGGGTGCTCAAATATTAGAGGAGAAACAATTATATGAAAAAAAAATACAAATGTTTCTTTGGAGTACAAGAGGTGGAATATCTAGGTCATATTGTATCTCACAAGGGTGTTAAGGTACACCCTACCAAAATTAAAACCATTAAGGAATGGAAAGTACCCACAACCATAAAGCAGTTTCAAGGATTTATCTCGTTAACAGGGCATTATCGCAAGTTTGTTAAGAATTATGGGAAAATAACAACACCTTTAACAACAATATTGAAGAAATATGCATTTTCATGGACTCCTCAAGTACCTAAGGCCTTTGAACATCCTAAAGAGGAAATGTGCCTAGCACGGATCTTAGATACATCGGACTTCACAAAAACATTTATTGTGAAATGTGATGCCTCGGGAAATGGAATTGGTGATATTTTAATACAAGGAGGAAGACCCATTTCTTTTGAAAGTCATCCAATCAAATGAAACTATTTACAGAAAGCTATTTCTGAAGAGGAAATGTTGGCAATACTAAATGCACTAAAGAAATGGCGACCTTACTTAATGGGAAGACACTTCAAGGTAAAAATTGGTCATGATAATCTTAAACACTTTTTATAACAAAGACTATCTTCAAAAGAGCAGAAAAAATGGGTCACAAAGATGTTGGGTTATTACTTTAAAATCATATGCAAAAAATGGAAGCTAAATGTTGTCGAAGATGCACTCTCAAGAAAGGATAAAGAGGTAGAAGAATTTATTTGTGAGATTTCTATTATCCAACCACATTGGATAACCAAAGCAAGGGATGAATGGAGGAATGACGGAGAAGTGTGGACACCCATTCAAAAGTTGCAGCAAGATCCTAGTAAATCTGATACATTTGATTGGAAAAATGATTCCTTATGGTACAAATATCGTTTATATATTTGTAATAATTCCCAACTAAAACAAAATATTCTTTTGGAATTGCATACTTCTACTTTTGGAGGACACTCAAGATTTTTAAAACTTAACACAGGGTAAAGCAATAAATTTTTTGGGAGGACCTTAAATATGATATTCAAAAATTTGTGGCAGAATTTTTGGTTTTGGAGAAAAATAAAGTTGGGACAATTAATACCTTGGGTCTGCGACAAACTTTATCCATTCCAGGTCAACGTTGGGAGGAGATTTCAATGGATTTTATCATAGTTTTACCTAAGTCGGAAGGAAAGAGTTCCATGATGGTGGTAGTTGATATACTTACCAAGTATACACACTTTGGTGGATTATCCCATCCATTTAAAGCAAGTAGAGTTGCTACTGCATTTATGGAAACAATTCAAAAGCTACATGGAAACCCAAAGATTATTGTAACTGACAGAGATCCCATTTTTACTGGAAATATTTGGATGGAATTATTTTCATGCTTGGGTACTCAACTAGCTCATATCTCGTCTTATCATCCTCAATCTGATGGTCAAACTAATATAGTGAATAAACGTTTGGAAGAATATCTTCATTTTTTGTATCTAATAAGAAAACACAATGGGTGAAGTGGTTACTTCTCGCTGAATGGTGGCATTAAACTTCCTTCCACAATGCAACAAAAATGACCCCATTGATGGAAATTTATGGATATCATCTACCATCCATCACATATTATTTAAGAGAAAATCATAAGGTTCAAGCAGTGGAATATCACATCAAGCATCAATAATAAGTTCTCCAAATCTTAAAGGATAACCAATTTGGCAAAAAATCAATTGAAACAAAAGGTAGATCAACATCGCAGTGAGAGAAGTTTTGATGTAGGAGACTGGTTATTTTTAGGGCTGCAACCATAAAAATAGATGTCCCTCAAGCAGCTAAGAAGGAAAATAAAATATCGCTAAAGTACTATGGTTTGTACAAGGTGTTGAAAAATATTACTACTATGGCATACAAATTTGAGCTTCCTGCTTCTTTGCAAGTGCATCCATTTTTCCATGTTAAAGGCTTAAAGAAGGTTATAGGTGACAAAATTCTAGTTCAAAAAATATTTCCAGAACTTTATGAGGAAAGAAAAATCATATTGGAACCTGAAGCAATCATGGAAAGAAGAACTCGACATCTACGAAAGCGATCAATTTCAGAGTATCTCATCAAGTGTAAGAACTTACCCACTGAAGATTCTACATGAGAGGATGATAATTGTATACAGAAGCATCTGAAGCTACTCAAGCATTGAGGACAACACATTTTTGAAGGAGAGGGGAATGTGACATCCCTATATTACTAGCATATACCCTTATTTTCGTTACTGTAACCCCCTTATTGTTATTGTTGTACCCCTGTAACCCCGATATTGTTATAATTGTGCCCTCACATTATTATTGTTAGGTTGGCTAGGATTATATTGTGACCCTATGGACTCCTATATATAGAAGTAGGTTTTTTCATTGTAACATCCAATAATTTTTCATTTATGTAATGTAAGGGAGGTTTCCCCCTCAAAATGGCTTATTTCTAAGGTGTTGATCTCTATTTTCTTCTCTTTTTGGATATTGTTTCATAACATGGTTCTCGAGGAAAGAAAAAGGGATATGCCAAGAGCCTAGACTCAGGAGAAATTTTTGTGAGGCATCATGTAGCAAGGTGGATAATTGTTACTACAGAGGCTTGTTACAACTCAGGAATTGAATATGTTATGAGAAGAAAAAAAAAATATGACAAGGAGGTCATAAATTTTTGTACCTTGGGAGTATGATGTAGGAGCAAAATCCCCTCCTTTGAAAAATGAGTAAGAATAATTTCTAGAAGGCACAACTGTCAATAAGTTAAAATAATATATATTTTGTAAAGGATTTAAATCTTGAAAAATCACAATTGTTAGAAATCTTAGAAAAAAATTTAGAGATTTTTGGAAAAAACCCATGTTGAGAGCTTTGTGAAAAAAATTCACGTTAAGAGCTTTGTGAAAAAAATCCGTGTTGAGAGCTTTGTGAAAACACATCCATTTTGAGAGATTTGTGGAGAGGATCGTATTAAGGTATGTATGGAGAATATTATGGACCTTAAAATGATCCATAATATTGTAATTTCCTCAATAAATGGTAGCCTTTTCACATTGAAAATATGTGGTCAATTGAATTCATATTAGGCCCGCCAAGGTGTGATACCATAGGTTTGTGCATTTTTCGCGGTGGAAGCGAGGATGAGATGAGTTTTTGGAATCATAACCCACAAGTCCCAAGATTGAGGCATTACAAATATTGAAAACGACAGACCCCATAAATCGTTTTCATTTGTTTCCATTTCCAGATATCCATGGTGTGATGGGTTCTCGTTTACTTGGTTAAGTTGGATTTTCGGATGGTTTTGAAACTAAGTGAGGTGTTTTCTGAAGAAGAACACAAGGCCTCGGAATATCTGGACTGTAGAAGGTTTGATTGTGCTAAAGACCGATTTTGTGTACCTTGGTAGGCCTAGGATTCCTTAACCTGTGAATGGAGGGATATATGGTAAAATATAGAGGTGTGTGCCTTCAATTAGGCCCAGGAATGTTTGACCAATGAATGTCAGGATACGGTAAATCCTCGAGACAAGGAGATAGGAAAATTCCTCATTACATAGGTGGAAAAATCTGGTGGCATACATTCTTCTTTAGGGCCCAATGATCCAGTGGGGATTATGGTAAATATTGAGGAAGCCTGGTTTGGTTTTGTTGCAATTCCCATATTCATTCTTGGAATATGGCACGGGGGTGATTGGCTAAAAGAAATATTTGGTTAAACTCAATTTGTGGTCAGTCGGTTCATGGATGTCCCAGACCTAGTTTGATTTTGAAATGATTAAAAATATCTTCTTCTTCTCCTTGGTATTTCATGTGTAAATGTACTCGTTCGTATGTGATTTTTATGTATATTATATCCTTGCTATTTATGTTGGTTATATGATTTTTATGAGTATGTTTTATGACAGACTTAATGTATGGTTCTCATCATGTTTTAATTAGAAAATGAATGTAAAATGAATATATTACATAATAGATGATAATGCAGTTATTGTGATAAGGAAAGAATGATTTTATATGAATTTTAGATAAGTATGAGACCCATATGCTCATATTTGTTGTTATGACTTGTAGACTGCATGTTTGTGACATTTTTGACAAAATCCCTGTCATGGCGAATAGAGGTCAAATCATGTACTTCTACTAGTGATTCCATTAGTAGCTTGTTCCATTGTTATTATTGATTTATGAAAGAATTATGAAGTTCTATGAAGTGGCCTTAGATCTGGCCCTAAAACAATGGCTTATATTTCAGAGTCGCTGGCTCAGAACTGCCTAAAAAATTCCACAATCGATGGAATTCATTGATATGCGAGCAACTGGAAGGCTTCAATCATGTGCATGGCTTGCATTTGGAGCGACTGAGGTTCCAAATGAGTAAACTATGAAGTTTTATCAATGGTTGGTCATCTAGAAGGGTTGGTTTGCTACTAAAGATTATGTAGCTTGTGTAGAAGTTCAATTTGTTTTTATTATGTCAGTTCCACTTCCTTAATTGTAATTGGGCAGTTGAATCACGTCGTAGGAGCCTCTCATCACATGTTTATCCCAGTGGACCAGCCATCTTGGATAAATGTGGAAGGAAGTTGTTACACATTGGTATTGGCGCATGGTTCACCCCATGGAGTAGATGGATATTGTGTTGGTCATGCATACATGTCACTTTCATATGTCTTCTTTATGCCTTTGGTATATGTGCTTGTTTTGTATGGATGGTAGTTGTCATGGTTGCAGTTGTGTATCCATGTGAAATTTGATGGTGTTATTGTTGGATGTGGTTGTCATGAGTGCATGTAAATTATGTGTTAGGTATGCATGTTAATGTTTATATGTTGTTATGCGTACATTTACATGGTGATAGTTGTCATGCATCAGGTTTGGGTATGTGGTCATTTTGGTAATGCATTGATAACTGGATAATGGTATAGATGATCACTATATGCTAGCGTGATTATGTTTGTACATGTAATTTCCCTAATCTGGTTGACCTTGAAGATTCGATATCTTCCCCTAAACTATAATGAGGTATATTTATTATTTCATGTTTCGGTTTTAGTTTACATTGTATAGTTGCATGAAAGAGATCAAACATGACTCTTAATATGGTATACTACACTTCACGAGATTCTCTGTATGGATAATAAGAGCAGCGTGGTTGTGGACATTATTCTGACTTAGCAGACACGTTGAGAAGTTTGAAGGAAAAAATAATAATTTGCAAGGAAGGTAATGACAGGATCATTCAGGAACAGGATAAACATGAATAATTCAATGTAGAAATCCATCATATATTTTTTCGAATTGTAGAGATAGGGACCACTTCGGATAAGCCATGGGTAGGAGGATAGGACTAATGGGGAATATGGTAGTAGATCTCATGGTGGGAACAAGATCAAATAGGGATGACACAATCAGTTATGGAAGCCTCTTAGATACTATAGATAGGAGAGGTGATGGAAATATGTTCTATCCTAGTTTTGGTTTTGGAAGGCACTATGATCGTCATTGTTATCATCCTCACAAGAGGAGTGACAAGATATATTTTCCAGATGAGTTCGGGAAATAAAATCCACCTACCTTTGATGGGAATTTAAAGAATATGAAAGATGCAGAGGTATGGTTACTTGGGATACAAAAAATATTTGAGTTGCATGAGTACATAGAGAATATGAGGGCATAAATAACTATCTTCAGCCTCAGAGGGAAATCAGACATCTGGTGGGATGAGGTGAAGCGGGTTAAAGACATCAAGACTAAATATTTGAGTTAGAAATAATTCAAGATAAATTTCACGAATAAATATTTGTCTGAAAGGTACTACGATAACAAATCTAAAAGTTGTTTGAGATAAATATGGGATCGATAACTGATGAGGAGTATACAACCAAGTTCCTGGAATTATTGAGGTATATACACTCCCTTAAATATGTCAAAGATAAATTTCATATATTCTTTATTATATTACCATTATAATTTAGAGATCATATTGATTATGATGAGCCTGAGTCACTTGATGAAGTTATTGGTAAATTGAAGCAAATTTAGGAATAATAAAATCATAAGACATAACCGCAGCAGGGTTGAAAAGCGAAACAAAATGCTAAATGTAAATGTAAGTAAAAAATTATAACGCCTAAGGATGCAGATGAGAAAGAGAATGTTGAACCATTATATGAATTTAAAATTTTTTTGATAGGGACATGGGTCACAACTCAGAGGGAATCAAAATAAGGGTGACGGTACAAGTCAGTTGCAATGTTCTACATGTGGTAAGGAGCATATAAGAGGGATTTTCTGTAGAATCAGGGTTCTACGCCTCATATCTACAATCCATAGGAAGAAAAAAAAGTTGGGGAAGTCTGGAAGAGAATTCCTCGTACCTATGAAACATTGGATAATATGAAGGAATATCACCAGGCATCCATTATCAAGATGAACGGTAAGGTTTGTGATCAAGTTGTTTCTATTTTTATTGACCCTAGATATAATTATAGTTATGTTAACCCTAACTTTTTGGATAAGTGTTCTTTCAATAGTTATTTCATGCATAATACTGGCTAGTGTAGTTGGCTATATGCCAGAAGAAAAAAGTTCATCATTACGTAAGAGCTTCTGAATTTGAGTTCAATGGTATTCCTACATCATCACATTTGAATGTATTTCTCCCTGGATCATATAATATTTTTTTTTGGTTTGGATTGGTTATATCTTCACAGAACTATGGTTCATTTCTATGACAAAGCTATTGAGTTTTTGGATGACAATGGAGAATAGAGAATATTGTAGGTTAAGGAGAAGGAAAGATCAGTCATAATGCTTACCTATATGGAGGAAAAGTGCAACTGCAAAAAATGTTATGTGCTATTAGTATTGCATATTTCTAGTGATAAAGGTAAGGATTATGAGGATGAAAATATATTAAGAAGGCACCCGGTTCTATAGTAGTTTCATGATGTATTCCTTTAAAAACATTCAAAGTTGCAACCTCATAGAGAAGTAGACGTATCCATTGAGTTAGCACCTGGGGAAACACCAACATCGAATGAAATGTATAGGATGAGCACTCCAAAGCTATAAGAGTTGAAGTGGTAGTTGAATAAATGCTTGAAAAGTGATACAACATGTGAGGTGTATCATTGTGGGGTGCACAAATGTTATTTTTGGATAAGAATTATGATACTCTAAGGTTATGCATTGATTACACGAAGTTGAACAAGGTAACCATACATAACAGGTACCCATTATTTAGGATTGGTGACATTTTTGATCAGTTGAAGGGGGTAGGTGTGTTCTCGAAGATTGGTCTGAGATCAGGATATCATCAAGTACACATTAAAGAAGAGGAAGTATACAAGCCATGTATTCGGTCCAGGTATGGGCATTTTGAGTTTGTTGTAGTTCCATTTGGCTTAATTAATGGTTGAACTACCTTTATGTTCTTGATGAATCGTGCATTTCATCCTTATCTAGACAAGTTTGTTATTATACTCATTGATGACCCCTTGATATATTCTAATAATGGGGAATATAATGATGAACACTTGCAACAACATTGAAATTACTAAGAGAGCATTCGTTTTATGCTAAGCTCAATAAATGTAGTTTCTTTCAGAAAAAGGTACATTATTTGGGCCATGTTGTTTCCAAGGAAGGTATAGTGGTGTATCCAAGAAGTATAACGGATATTATGGAATGAGTAGCTCCTATAAATGTGGATGAGGCAATATCATTAATGGGGATAATAGGTTACTATAGGATTTTCATTGGGAAATTATCTCTAATTTCATATAATATTACATAATTATATATGAAATGTAAGAAATACGAATGGACAGAGGAATGTGCAACAAGTTTTGAGCAACTGAAGTAGTTGTTGAAGAATGCTCCAATGTTCAATATTCCATAGCCAGACAAATAGTTTTCCGTGTGTACAGAAACTTGCAAGAGAGGACTTGGTGGAGTCCTTATGCAGGAATGATAGGTAGTGTTTTATGATTCACATAGACTAAATAAGCATGAAAATAATTATTCAACACATGATCCTGAGTTGGCAATGATCATCCATGCATTGAATATGTGGAGGCACTATCTTCTTGGCAGGAGGTTTTTAGTGATGAATAATCATAGTGGATTGAGGTATCTATTTGACCAACTGAATCTAAATTTTAGGCAAGCTAGATGGTTTATCATGATCAATGAGTTTGAATTTGAGATCAGGTACATCAATTGTAATGAGAACATTATTACATATTCTCTTAGTAGGAGGATACAGGTAAAGAACATAATAGTTATGAGTTCGTATGGGAAATACTTGCAATATCGTATCTTACAGGAGGACAAGAGGATGGAAGGTACATCGAGCTTAGGAACATGTTATAGCAAGGTACAAGTGAGCAGTATGTGGAATAAAATGTTACAGTAGACAGTTTGATCAAATTTAGGGATAGGATATATGTGTTGAATAAAAATGAGCTCAAGAAGACTATCTTTTCAGAGTTTCATGAAAAATAATACTTATGTGACTCGAGATACCAGAATACCTTAACAAAAATGAAGAGGATTTATCATTGGTTAAATCTGAAGAAGGACATCGCCATGTTTGTGGTTATATTTTTTTATTTTTAGTAGGTGAAATAAGAATGTAAGCATCTAGGTGGACTACCACAACCAATTCCAATTCCATAGTGGAAGTGTGAGGTAATTTCCATGGATTGCATCACAAGTTGGTTGAGGACATCTAGAAACCATGATTTTATCATGATTGATCTAGGTAGGTCGAAAAAATTAACTCCATTCCAGTAAAATCTATGTATTCATCTAGTGATGTGGCACAAGTATTCATTAGATATGTGTTGAGGTTGCATGGTGTATCCAAGAAGATTGTGTGAGATAGGGTTTCTAGTTCCCTTCTAGGTTTTGGAAAGAGTTATTTTCAGTTTTGGGTATAGAGTTGGCCTTCAACACAACTTATCACCCACAGAAATATAGATGGAGAGAGAGGGTCAAGAGGATATTGGAGGACATTTTGAGGATTTGGAAAGAAGGTTAATACTAAGGGGGGGTTGGTGAAGAAGTTTTAAGGAAAATTTTAACTTTTTATGCCAATTTTACTTTTCTTATTCAAGCCTAGAAGCCATCCATAAAACCAACAATAATTTATCATGTGGAAATAATATGAAATCAACATACAAGCATGCACCATGAGAGTCATGCACATGAGACACAAGGTTTTATGTGGAAACCCTTTCAAGAAAAACCGACAAAATATTTTTGTTCTTATTGATGTAAACTAAGAGCATCTACTCTATTACATCAATATTTTTGTGAGTCACCACTCACAGGAAGAACCAACTCCATTTTATTGTTTTCTAGCACCCACTAGGAGGAAACACAAACTCCCTCCTTTTTTAAAGACATGTTAAGATTACTAGAAGCACCATGTGAAGCACCAACTTCACATATTTATTGCAAAAACCAACTTGCAACTCCTTGTATTTATGAGATCATCAACTTGCAGGAGGCTTCAACCCCCAAGCCTTCCCATGTACCCACTATAGATGGAAGGACTAGCATCCTATGTGCGGGATCTAAGCCACAATCAAATAGGAGGTAAATGTTCACTATATATGGAAGCCTATCTACATGATATCAACTATGTTCTTTGTCTTATATTCACTCCATTTTTTCCCACTGGTTTTCTCAACAATAGTAACTCATCTCATAACCCATTTTGCATACCATAAAATCAGCTATTCTTGGCCCTATGCTCTCACATAATACAATCAAAATACTATAAATATGCTTTATCCCCTCTTATTCTTAGCCCTTATCGCTTTTCATATCATACGACTATTGCATGTGACTTCCATTATAGCACTTAGGTGCTAACCCTTTGAGAGTACTACTAAGGGCTTATCTCCTTATATTATAGCTCTGGGCCCTTGGTTTTCTAACTTCTATGACCAAACCAAAAGATTACATCTGAAGCCCCCCCATATTGTAACATTTATTCAAAACACGTTTACAAATGACTTATGATATTACAACGTTTTGAGCATCCTTTAGTGTTGTGTAACCAACTCCAAAAATAGAAGAAAAGAGATATCAACGCCTTAGAAATAAGCCACCTCGAGGGGGAAACCTCCAATACATTACATAAATGAAAAAATCTTGGATCATACAATTTACAAAACCACCTTTCTATATATTGGATTCCATGTGGCCATAATGTAATCCTAGTGGGCCACAATGTAATCCTAGCCGACCTAACAATAATAATTTAAGGGCACAATAATAACAAAATGGGGGTTACAAGGGTACAATAATAATAATAAGGGGATTACACTAATAACAATAAGGGACTATACTAGTAATATAGGAACCTAACATGCCCCTCTCCTTCAAAAAAGAGTTGTCCTCAACGCTTGAGTAACTTTGGGTGCTTCTGTATAAACTTCTCATCCTCCCATGTAGAATCTTCAATGGGTATGTTCTTCCACTTGATGAGATACTCTAAAATTGATCGATTTTGTAGCTGTCGACTTTTTTTTTCCATGACCGCTTCAGGTTCGAATATGATTTTTCCTTCCTCATCAAGTTTTGGAAATATTGTTTGAACTGGAATATTTTCACCTATAACCTTCTTTAAGCATGAAACATGGAAAATTGGATGCACTCGCGAAGAAGCAGGAAGCTCCAATTTGTATGCCATAGTACCAATATTTAGCAACACCTTGTAAGGACCATATTACTTTGGCGATAATTTATTATCCTTCTTAGCTTGATTGAGGGACATTTGTTTGTATGGTTGTAGCCGTAAAATATCCAATCTCCTACATCAAAACTTCTCTCTTTGCGATGTTGATCTGCCTGTTTTTTCGTTCGATTTTGTGCCAAATTCAGGTTATCCTTTAAGAGTTGGAGAACTTCTTGTTGATGCTCGATGTGATCTTCCACTACTTGAACCTTCGAATTTTCCCTTAAATATGATGTGATGGATGGTGGATGATATCCATAAAGTGCCATAAATGGGGTCATTTTTGCTGCAGTATGGAAGGAAGTGTTATACCACCATTCAAAAAGAGGTAACCACTTGACCCATTGTGTTTGTTTATCAGATACAAAACAACGAAGATATCCTTCCAAACATTTATTTACGATCTCAGTTTGACCATCAGATTGAGGATGATAAGATGAGCTATGAGCTAATTGAGTACCCAAACAAGAAAATAACTCCGTCCAAAAATTTCCAGTAAAAATGGGATCTCCGTCGCTCACAATAACCCTTGGGCTTCCATGTAGCTTTTGAATTCTATCCATAAATGTAGTAGCAACTGTACTTGCTTTAAATGGATGAGATAATGCACAAAAGTGTGCATACTTGGTAAGTCTATCAACTACCACCATGATGACACTCTTTCCTTCGTACTTAGGTAAACCTGTGATAAAATCCATTGAAATCTCCTCCCAACGTTGACTTGGAATGGATAAAGGTTGTAGAAGTCCCGGGGTCTTAATTGTCTCAACTTTATTCTGCTGGCAAACCAAAAATTCCGCCAAAAACTTTTGAATATCAGATTTAAGGCCATCCCAAAAAAATTATTTCTTCACACTGTGGTAAGTTTTTAAAAATCCTAAGTTTCCTCCTAAAGGAGAAGTGTGCAATTCCAAAAGAATATTTTGTTTTAGTTGGGAATTATTACAAAGATATAAGTGATATTTGTACCATAAGGAATCATTTTTCCAACTAAATGTATCATATGTACTAGGATCTTGCTGCAACTTTTGAATGAGTGTCCATATATCTGTGTCCTTCTTCCGTTCATCTCTTGCTTCTGTTATCCAATCTAGTTGGATCATAGAAATGGCACAAAGAAATGCTTCCACCTCTTCATTCTTTCTTGAGAGTGCATCTGCAACAACATTAAGCTTTCCTTTTTTGTATATTATTTCAAAGTCATAACCCAACATCTTTGCGACCCATTTTTTCTGCTCTTCTGAATATAGTCTTTGTTCCAAAAAGTGTTTGAGACTATCATGATCAGTTTTTACCTTGAAGTGTCTTCCCATTAGTTAAGTTATCCATTTCCTTAGTCCATGCAGTATTGCTAACATTTCCTTCTCATAAATAGGTTTATGTAAATACTTGCCTTTGATTGGACGACTTTCAAAAGCAATGGGTCTTCCTTCCTACATTAAAAAAGCACCAATTCTATTGCCTGAGGCATCACATTCCACAATAAAGGTTTTTATGAAGTCTGGCGTAGCTAAGACCAATTCTAGGCACATTGCCTCTTTAAGATGTTCAAAGGCCTTAGTTACTTCAGGATTCCATGAAAATGCATCTTTCTTCAATAATTTTGTTAGAGGTGCTGCTATTCTCCCATAATTCTTAACAAACTTGCGATAATACCCTGTTAACCCGAGAAATCCTCGCAACTACTTTATGGTTGTAGGGACTTTCCATTCCTTAAATGGCTTTAATTTTGTTAGGGTCTACTTTAACACTCTCATGAGATACAATATGACCTAGATATTCCACCTCTTGTACTCCAAAGAATCATTTGGATGTTTTTGCATATAATTGTTTCTCCTGCAATAGTTTCAGCACCCTGTCAACATGTTCAACATGATCCTTCCAAGACCTACTTTAGATTAGTATACCATCAGAAAATACTAGCACAAATTTTCTAAGCAAGGGTTTGAAAATGGAATTCATCAACCCTTGAAATGTAGAAGGTGCATTGGTAAGGCCAAAAGCCATGACTAAAAATTCATAATGACCCTCATGAGTTCGAAATGTTGTTTTTGGAATATCTTCAGTCTTCATTCTAATTTGATGATATCCTGAACGAGATCCAACTTGGTAAAATAAATTTCTCCATGTAATTCATCCAATAATTAATCAATCATAGGAATGGGAAATTTATCTTTAATGGTGAGCTTATTGAGCTCCCTATAATCTGGAAAAATTCGCCATGATCCATCCTTCTTGTGTACCAATACTACAGGAGCAGAGAAAGAACTTTGACTAGGTTGAATTATACCCGCCTCTAACATTTATGCAATCATGCGTTCAATTTCACTTTTTTGGATGTAAGGATATCTATACGGCCTGATGTTTGGAGGAACACTTCCTGGAATCAAATGAATAGCATGATCATGATCATGACTAGGTGGGAGTCTGTTGGGAGTTTCAAACACCTTGGAATGATTGTCCAAGACTTGTTGGCGATCTACAGAAATAGATGATTTTGATGTTGGAACTTCTAGTGAGCATAATTTTGCAGTTACGCCTCGTTGTTCTTTCTTTAGAATCTTTGTCATGACATTAGAGCTTATTATCTTTCCCGGCTTCCCTGAAATACCCCGTAATTCGACTTACTTTCCTTTTGAAAAAAATTTCAAGAAAATTTCTTGAAAATTAAAAGCTACCGTCCCCAAAGATTGTAACCAGTGTACTCCTAGTACAACATCAACACCTCCCATAGGAATGGAAAGAATTGGACTAGTCAATACATATTCCCCCATTGTTAGCTTGATATTATGGCATTTTCCAGAGAAATTTATAGTTCCTCCATTTGTAACCATTACTTGACATTCTGGTGCTCGGTATATGAAACAATTTAATTCCTTGGCTACCTTACAATGAATAAAATTATGGGTGCTACCTGAATCAATCAAGACTATTACTTTTTTCTTGTTGATCTGTCCTTCTATATTGGGATTTTGAGGAGTGGTAATTCCTACCAGTGCATTACATGATATAGTTGGATTTATTTCTTCCTCTTCTAGGGTTGGTTCCTGGTGTATATCCTCTTCTTGTTCATTTTCTTCTTCCTCTTCACAATCTATGTAAAATAATTTCTTCTCAGCACACTTATGACCTTTAGTGTATTTCCTATCACAACTATAGTAAATCCCTTTTGCTCTTTTTTCTTCCAATTGTTGTGGTGTCAACCTTGTAGGTTGTGGAAATATAGGCATAGCAACACTTCCTTCTTTATAGAATTGAGTGATAGGCTCCCTTATCGCCATTATTTTACATTCAAATTTTCTTGCCAACCTGAATGCCTTCTCCAATGAATCTGGCTCCAAAACGCGAACTTCATGTTGGATGTTATCTTTTAAAGTGCCTATGAAGAGATCAATCCTGTGTTCCTCTGGAATATCGGTTACCCTTATATTCAATTTTTGGAAGTCCTCAATGTGTTGCCCCACTAAACCCTTTTCTTTTAGATTTATCAATTGGCTAAAGAAGGTGTTGCTCTTCATATCCTCATAATGTGTTATCATTTCCTCCATAAAAATTGACCAAGTGACAATTTTTTTACGGGAGAAAAGCCATCGATACCATACAAATGTATTTTGTTCTAAATGTAAATTTGCAATGCGTACCTTTTGTGTGTTTTGCATGTTATAGAGATCAAAATATTGCTTCATCTGTAGTATCCATGTTACAGGATCCTTTCCATCAAACTTCCTCATATCCATTTTTGGAATATGGTGGTTCTTCCCGCCAAGATTAGAGTTTATGAAATCACGATTAACATTTATTTTTTTCTCATCATGAGGTTCTTCTACAATCTTTTCACCATTAGGAAACATTTCTTGTATCAACTTTGTCAAACCTTCTATAACATTCTTCATGTTTTCCATTTTCTCATCGATCTTAGCTTCCATTTCATCCATCTTAGATTCCATGCCAACCTCCATGCCATCTATCTTATATTCCACACCTTTCTTCAAACCATCCATATTTTTCTTCACACCATCCATCTTTGCTTCCACGCCTTTCTTCAAAATTTGAATTTCATTTTTTGCTGCTCTTTGCGAGAGCGAAATTTGGTGCACTTGCTCTTGTAATTTTGATAGATCATGTTGCAATTATTCATCTTCATGAGTCATAATAGAGCCTTCTGAAGGCTTAATGGGTGTTGAATTATTTTTACGGAGCATATTTTAGAGCCCAATACTGATATCTATTCTACAATATGCCCTTGGAATCAATTCAAGACTTATGCAATTTGGAAAAAAAAATACACACATTGTTCTTTCTTTTGAGGAGCTCGATCTTGAAATTGCATTATCTCTATGACTACAGCACTTCAATATTTTAATTGAGGTATCGACATATCCCTATGAATTATCTTTCGAATGCCATAAGTCTGACCTGATTTGGAATCTCCAAGACAAAGTTGTGTCCAATCTCCCACAGTGGCCTAATTATGGACTCGTTCAGTAGAGCGAACTTGTACGACTTTCCACGTGTCACTGTTTCATCTTTCGGATCTGAAATTGATATCCAAGAAACTACAGTCTATGTACTTGCGACCACTTTTTACGGCACTCTAATCCGATGCTTAGAGAGAGAGTTATAAATATTTTCCCATGATCACCGCTTTGAGATGAAATTCAAGAGCCTGAAAAAGCACTATCTTCCACAGATCATATCTTATGACATTTTTCCTTAGGATGTCGGTTTTGTACCCTAAAAGTTTCAGCTTCTGAGACTTCGTAGAAAAAAATTTATAGAGCAAATGCCACGATGACCTATTTAGGAGCCCGAAAAAATATCTGATTTCCACAGATCATATCTCCAAAACTGTTATGAACCAAGCTCTAAAATTTTTTGACGACTTTTCTCAGGATTTCGGCTTCGCACCCTAAAAATTTTAGCTTCTGAGGCTTCGTAGAAACAAAGTTATAGAAAAAACTCCACGATGACCTGTTTCGAGTAGCGAAACCCTAGAATCCAAAGCTCTGATACCAAATGTTGTGTAACCAGCTCCAAAAATAGAAGAAAAGAGATATCAACGCCTTATAAATAAGCCACTTCAATGGGGAAACCTCCAATACATTACATAAATGAACAAATCTTGGATCATACAATTTACAAAACCTCCTTTCTATATATAGGAGTCCATGTGGCCATAATGTAATCCTAGTGGTCCACAATGTAATCCTAGTAAACCTAACAATAATAATTTAAGGGCACAATAATAACAAAATGGGGGTTACAAGGGTACAATTATAATAATAATGGGATTACACTAATAACAATAAGGGACTATACTAGTAATATAGGGACCTAACATTTAGCCCCTATTCACCAGGCTCCCTATCATTTTTCTTCCATATGATAGTGTTTCGTGACCAAAAACTTAATGCTTAGGTGATAAGGCCTACAGGCCCCTATCAGGGGCCTCTCTTCTTATGTATTTTCTCTCCTCCCATGGTTTTGTAGAGTTCCTCAACCAAGCGCCAACACATTGGAGCTCCTCTATATCACATTTTTTTCAAATTATAGTTATACAAGAGTTATGATGTGGTCACCCTCTAATATACTCTATAAAAATTTAGGTTCTTATACCCTCTCTATTCCCTTTGTTCTTTGAGTCTCCCACAACCATGTTCCAATTATACATCAAAGCCCCTTGCATTGCATCAAAAAATTTCTATAAAAAAATTAGACAGGAGTTACTAAACCTCCAACCTCCGATATGCCAACCTTCGAGATGATGTCATGTTGTTGTCATCACTGCCACATGTTGTCCTCTTATTGGTGACATATGCCACTTGAAGTTTCCCCATTTGGCCACCAAATATCATGAATATCACTACCACGTGTCCACCATATAGCTACATCATGTTTTCTTCATCTCCCACATCACCACCTCAAAGACAATCACCTGCTACCATGTGTCTTATTGGAGGAGAGAGAAAGGGTTCCTTGACCCTTGGTTTTTCAATGAATTCATTTATATTTCCTCTTCTTTTGAAACCTCGATACATTCACTAGAATTTAATTTTCAAGGATTTACGAGGTTCCAACCTCCAATATTCCAAGGTCCAGAAGCTCATACCTACTCTAAGATTTCGATAAGCCTTCACATGCCATATTCTCCAAGGTTCTGATGGCTTCCTCCTTCCGATATTCTGAGCTTCACTCTGAGTTTCTTTTAAAAAAACCTCCTGATGTCCTTATTTTTCCTTCCTCAAATATTATGAATTTCTGAAGGCCTGAGTCTTCTGATTTTTCGAGGAATTCATGTAGAGGCTTCACCACCATATATGATATTGAAACTTTCTCTGTTTTCAAATAAGCATTTGAGGTCCCTATTAGCTCTTCTTTGATGGCTTAAGTCACCAAAATTTTACTAGTAATAACTTCTGATATAGGAGGCCATTTGTAGACTTACACATACCATTGGAAATATATTTCAGAGAACTTTTCAGTGGAAAATGTCTGATGTAGGATTTGAGAATATCTACTACCTAAAAATTTGTTGAAAACACATCTCAATTTTTTGCAGCTTGCCTCTTCTTCATATGCCTAAAACATGGATTCCCACCCACAATATACATCATTTTATAGCTTCTCTAATAAGCCTACTACTATAGTAATTCTATACCAGAGATTGCAATAGCCATGGGATTTACAACCACAATAGTCATCATTTTATGGATTCTTCAATAAGCCTGTTGTTATGATGATTCTTGACAAGAGACTTCAAGAAACACGGGACTCCATATTATCTTGACACATCATGCACATCAATAATAGCCCAAATACCATAAAAAATTGGCTACGGGACATCAAATTCAACATCTACTTCCACATCCTGCTAGCACATACATCCATGCTTATATGGTTGACATAAATTCGAATACAGTTACTAATTGTCAGGATATGCCAAGCTCCAAAATTTATCTCCCATCATGACTGTTGACATCAATTCCAAAAAATTTTCATCTACTAACCATCCAGATAATTTCAACTATACAACAATGTTCCCCTATGGAATGGCAACACCTCAACTTCATCACTTCACTTTGATGGCTAATCGTCATGTTGATTCCACACTTATACTTTCATGATGCACCAATGGATTTCTCTCCTCTACATAGACCATCATAGCTTCTCCAATAATCCTCTCCCCACTTTACATAAATGGAAAAGGGTTACAAGATTATTTTTATCCCTCATGAAGTCACTAATTGTCAATGAAGATGGCCTATTTGTTGATGTTCATTCTCCTCTGCATACTTCTCTTCAGGAACTAATAATTGTTGTTTCTCTACAAATTCAACATATGTGTGATATCTGACCCTTAAAAGTATATTTCTTCTTCTTTTACTTTCTCTAGTTCTTGGAAACCTTATAGCTACTAGCTAAATGCTATCTAGCATATGCATATTTTATATGAATTAAAAGGAAATTGATACCAATTAAAATTCTCATGGTATTGTTACTGCTGCAAATGCAAACCATTAGTGATGCATTTTATCTTTCTCTTCACTGATGCAATGGCTTCATCTTTTATGATCACTTCTCCTGACCATCCTAAACACTTATCCCCTTGATATCATACTTCTATAATAGGTACTAGTGCTTAAATAATACAAATTTCACTAAGAAGTAGATATAATGGGACAATGTACCAGGAAAAATGTTATATATTTTTTCAAAAAGGAATTCCCATTTTCAAAATAGGTTATTCCTTATGAACCCAAACTATCAACTGACATAGTGATACCAATTTAGCATTAAGGCACCAACACAACTTATACCAAGTGTATTCATGAACATACTTCTACTAGGAAAAATTAGATTCACAACTTGAATGTAATAATGGTATTGAACCGAAGGTGAAAACCTTTCATTTACTCAAAAATCCTCTTCTTGAAGTTGATAATTGTTTCCTGCCATTGTTATCAAATCAACTCACCCTAAGATAGTGCTCTATGATTTCCTAAATTTTCTTACTCACTTTTGTGTGGGGACTGATTTCTTGGACCTACATTTAAATATGGACTTCCTGTCATTCCACACTTCTACTGCAACTCATATTCTTCTTCATAGAACATAAGATATTGTTGTGTACTCCCCTTTAACTGATGTTGGTTACACTACTCTTTTCTCTTCAATGATGATATATTTGAAATAACAAAATACATTATTTTAAGGAGTAGGGATACTCAACCATACCTTCAAAAATCATAGATACCTTTATGTCTATTATTCCTAGCTTCCTAAATCTAACTAATTTTTCCTCCCTTGAGAAAATTCTCCTTCTTTACTGAAGATAAATAAAGGATATACTCCCCCTAAACAAATCATCCTCCTTCTTCTTCCAAACCTTCAATGGTAAAGTATTGGTAGGAGCATTACTCTCCATCTTATCCTTTTCTCATGTTTGTGCATGCCTAGAGGAATATTTTCCCTAAACTCCTCTTTCTTTACCCAAATCCTCTTTCTTGTTCTTTCTCCTACAGCTGGGTCTGCTAAAAGAGTAGTTGGATCATTTTTCTAATTTATTCCTCCTCTTTCCATATTTCTCTTTTAAAACAAAGCACTGAAGGAAAAATTATATTCCTCACCTCCATTGTTTATTATTTTCTTTAAATCATGATCTGTTACATTTTTATGCATATGTTGAGAAGCATGTCATTTATTCTCATATTTGTAGATCACTCTTTTGTGACCAATATTGTAACAATTTTAGCAATTAACATAGCACCTGAATGGGACTGACGAGTTACTGTTCTCGAAAACATTCTTGTATACACTCATATCGTTGAAAACATGCTTTCTTATGGAAAATCTATGCCTTATTGGGTTGTTTCTACCAATAACATCTTGTTTTCTTGCTTCCCGTATACATTATATAGATTTATGTACAAAAATATTGTAAGAAAAACAATAAGCATAAAAATATTTTGTTGACAAGATATACCTATTCTGTGAGTGCTTTTTCCTTAATTAGGAAAGGACATCTATTTGTTCTTCATGTGCCTTCCATGGCTTCCTGGAATTCTACCTTACAATGTTTCTCAAAACTTCTTGGCTCACTTATGTTGCACTACTTGTTTCCACATCTAATGATTTTGTTTCCTACCTTTTATTCTCTTGTTATTGATTCTTTCTTTGTTGTTTTTGTTGTCTAATAACCTATTTTCCCTTGTTTTTCTTGTAACCTTAAACTACCCTTGCTTGGGTGGTTGTCCTTTCATCCTTTTCCTTCTTACACCTTATTTATTCTTAGAAACCTAATCCAACCTTGATGAGAGGTGATATTTTCTTGGCAAGCATCTAATCCCAGACTTTATTTCTCGCCTGAAGCTTTTTATATTGAGACAACTCTTCACTTTCCCCTTCTATGTCATGTCTTAATGAGACTACTTCACTTTGCAGTATCTCAATGTAAGCTTCTCCATTTAACATTTATATCAATTGTTGTTTTTCTTAACTTTTAATTCTCAAGCTCATAAATTTTCAATCAATCCTCTTGCTTGAGATTTTCCTTTGATATTTCCTTGATATCCTTTAGAGAAAAGATCAACTTCTTTATAAAATCTATCCTTTCATTCAAATCCTTCTCTTCACTATCATAGGAGACAACTAAGTCACCACATATATCTAAGACCATCTATGTGTCCATGGCATCTTCCACATGTCTAAGGGATATTCCTTCTTCATCACTACTTGGGTTACTCTTACTTTATCCTATGGATGAGAAAACCTAGGTTCTTCCTTCTTCCTCTGAGGTACCCTCATTGGCTATTGATACTAAAGTATGTCTATCATCATTACTACTATTATATTCATGTCTCTCTTTATATTAAACTTATTCACATGAACATCTAGATAATGAACGACCTATTTATTTGATTTTATGAGAAAGCAATAACTTACGTTCTAAGTCACAAGGCCTCTCATCCAGGTCTTCTTCTTCACCATCCTTGGAGTGAATGTCAATAGTTTTATCACAGGAAGAGATATATGTAATATTTGGAGCATCTTTCCTTTTATATTCCTTCTCATTTTTCTTCATCTTCTTCTTATCACTAACAACCTTAATAGATTCAGGTTCACTACTTCAGGATTAATTTTCTTCGATCTCCTTTTGGGATATATACCTTTCTCCTCCATGTAGACATTTAAATATGTCCAGCATTTCCTTTGTTGACTTACAATGCCTCACTTTTTTAGCATCTAGTTTAGACAAGCCTTTCATGATTATTTCCTTGGATTATGTATTGAATTCATTCCTCTCTCGATATATCGTAAACAACCATATGTATCTATTTACTACCATAAAGTAGGCCTCTATTATAATATTCAAGAGCCCATATTTTGATTCATTTAATGGAACTCATTTTTTTGTTAGCCAAACTCGACTATCCATTTTTTCCCTTTTATCTACCTTCTACTGGTTAATCTATTCCTGAAGAGACCTAGATCTGATAACCATTTTTGGAAACAATGTTAATATTGACAGGGGGGGTGAATAAATATTAAGGCTAATTTTAAATTTATATGCCGATTTCACTTTTTTTATTCAAACCTAAAAACTATCCAATAACCAATAATAACATATCATGTGGCCACAATATGAAATCAACATACAAGCACAAACCATGAGCAACATACACATGACACACAAGGTGTTCCATGGAAACAATTTTGAGAAAAAACCATCAAATATTTTTTTTTATTGATGTAAACTAAGAGAACCTACTATATTACCTCAATATGTTTGTGATATACCACACATAGTAAGCACAAACTCCCTTTGATTGTTTTCTATCACCCACTAGGAGGAAGCACCAACTCTCTCCTTTTGTAGAAAATTGTTCAACATACCAGAAGCACCATGTCAACCACCAACTTCATGGATTGGTTACAAGAAACAAATTGAATCTCCTTGTATTTATGCACGAAAAAACTTGCAGGAGGCAGCAACCCCTAATCCTTGTCAAATACCCACTAGAGATGGAAGAACCAACTTTCTGTATATAGGCTATGACCCATACTTAAATAGGAACAAAATTTTAACTTTATATCGAAATCGCTTTTCTTGATATCAGCTCGATTATCCTTCCTCTTCTCACTCTATTGCAACCAACTAGTCTGCTCAACAACAAAAAATCATCACACAACTCACTATCCACACTACAACATCAACTATTATCGTCCCTATGCTCTCACATGATACAATCATCTCTCGGCATTATTCTCTCAACGACATTCCTTCATCACTCAACCCCTTCTATCAATATTATTTCTCAGCCTTTCACTTCACAACACTATTTTTCTCACATTGTAGCATCAAAATATTCTTGGAATTCTTCCTTAGCATAATAGCACAACCTATTTTGGGGCCTTTTCCTCCATTTAGGAACTTGCAGTCTTTCTCAATAGAAAATTATCACTTTTCCTATCATATAGAAAAACATTCACACATAGAACTCTCCACGATACACTCTAAAAAATGTTTCATTCCCCTATACTAGTCAATGGAAATCACTACTTTTGTTCCTTTGTTGCTCATTTATCGATGTTGTCTATGTTTTTTATCACTCGACCGTTCATTCTACCCAAGTGTACTTCTGAATTTATTCTACATCCTTCTATTGCATATAACAAGACAACTCCTGCTGCAATAAAAAATGGAACGGGCTCCCGAGAAATTCTTTGTAATAATAAATAATTATTAATCCATTTGTACACTCCAATCACACTCTCCATGATTATTCATGGCTCACAGATATTGAATGTACTTTGACATGGTTTCTTTTTTCTTCGTTTGATTCAATGAGGCATGTACGTAAGATCATAGGTGGATTACTTCACGATGTGATCCTTTTAATAATTCTTCATAATCATGGTCCTTTCTTCTTGATAGAACAATATTTGACAATTATTATTTATTTCATCTACCAACTCCTCTTTGCACTATTACTCTTATCTGTCAACTCAACCATCCTTCATACTCTTTTTATTCCGTGATAAGATCCCACATATCTCATAATATTATACCATAGGCTTTCCTATAATAACTTTTATTAAAGGAATGTTACAAAATCACAATACTATGAAGTTCCTTTATCCCCTCTAATGCTTAGCTCTTATTTCTTTTTGCACCATAGGACCATTAGGGAAATTTGGAGGTAAAAAATGGGCTTCCTAAGGAAATTATAAAATAATAGTGGAAATAATAAAATAATATTGATTACATCATAAGATTTTAGAGGGAAAAAAAGAAGAAACTACTTTTTTCAACTTATAGTTTCAAATTATCTCCCTGTGGGTTTACTTAAATTTCGAGCAAGAACGCTCATTGGATGGAGAATTTAATTCCTCATCTATGTAGTACCCATGTTTCATACTTTTGATTGACCTTGTTACACAAAAATGGGAAATACATGAAAAACATGATTGCAACCATGATTTTTCATGTATTTCTCATTTTTCTTGTAGTAGGGTCCATCAAAAGTTTGCAAAATGGGTACTCCTTGGATGAGGAATTAAAATTTTCATGCAAAAATTACTCCTTGAAATTTGAGTAAAAACATAGGGACATAAGTTGAAAAAATAGTTTTATTATTTTATTATTTTTTAATCGTTTTATTTTTTTACCCTAGAAATGGTGAATCATCCCCCATGGTTGACATCATCATCTGGAATATTATTGGTTCTTATAAAATTTATTTTGGTTGTACATTTTTCACAGGAGGGCCATTTTAGACCTAAAAAGATCTCTAATGTGCTACCTATGACTGCTAATATAGAACTTAGGTGCTAAGACTTTTAGAGTCCTATTAAAGGCTTATATCCTTTTATTCTAGCTCTATGCGCTTGCTTCTCTGACTTCTATGACCAAATGGTAATACTACATCGGAAACTCGCCCATATCATAACTTTTCTAAAAAATGAATTTACAAAGGAGTATTGATGTTACAATGTTTCAAGTGGCCTTTAGACCCTTTTCACTAGGCTCCTTATCGATTTTCCACCATAGGACCGTGTGTCATGATCGAAATCATAGTGCTTATGTGCTAAGGAATTAAAAATCCTTCTAGGTTCTTATCTCCCTGTGTATTTTATCTCCTCCTTCAGCTTTCTAGACTGCCTCAATCAAGCGCCAACACATCAGAGCTCCTCTATATCATAAAATTTTCAAATTATACTTACAATAGAGTTATGATGTCTTTAACCTTTGATATAATCTGTATCACTTTAGGTGCTTAGCACCTCTCCATTCCCTAGTTATTTAAGTCTCCAATAGCCATGCTCTAATCATACATTGGAGCTCCTTTGATCGAGTTAAAAAATTTCTATAAAACAATTATAGAGGAGTTATGAAAAATCAAACCTCAATGCCAACCTCCTAGATGACGTCATGATGTCAGCATCACTCCCACATGTTGTCTCCTTAGTGGTGACACATGTCACAAGAATTTTCCCCATTAGGTCACCAAAAATTACGAATATAACTACCACGTGTCCACTGTGTAGCTACATCAGCTGACATCACCTTCCACGTCAACTCATCAGATGCAATCACCCACTTCCATGTGTCTTATTGGAGGAGAGAGAAATGGTTCCAATGTCCTTGATTTTTCAACAAATTCTTTTTTCTTTTCTCTCCTCAAACCTCAACACATTCAACAAAATTGAATTGTTAAGGAGTTATGAGGTTCTAACCTTTGATATTCCAAGGTCCTAAAGTTGCTACCTTCTCCTAGGTTTTGATATTCGTTCCTGTGCCATTTTATTCCAAGATCTAATGGTTTCCTACTTTTGATATTCTGAGCTTCACTCCAAGTCTCTTTTAGATAAACCTCTTGATGTCCTTATTTTCCTTCCTCTGATAATCTGAAGTTCTAGAGACCTGAGTTTTCTGAGGTTATGTGGAATTCAAGTAGAGGTTTTTCCATCATATCTAATATTTCAACCTTCTCTAATATTTGGATATTCCATCTGAGGACCCTTTTCAAATAAAGCTATGAGGCCCCTATTTAACTCTTCTCTCATGGCTTAATTCACTAAATCTTCACTGGGAATAAGTCGTGAACCAGGAGGCCATTTACAAACTTCCACATACCGTTGGAAAGCTCTTTTAGAGAAATTTCCAGTGGTGAGGCTTTGATGTAGTATTTGATGCCATATGATACCTAAATATTTTTTTTAAACTCAATTTCATTATTTTTACATTGAATCCTCTTCATGTGCCTAGAACCTAGACTCCCAACCACCATAGTCATCATTTTATTACTTCTCCAAAAATCCTTGTAAGGCGGTGATTCTCTACCAGAGACTGCGGAAACCATGAGAGTCCCAACAACCATATTCATAATTTTATGGCTTCTTCACTAAGCCTCCTACTACAATTATTCTTGGAAATATACTATAAGAACCATGGGACTCCTCATTATTTTGATGCGTGAATCATGTTAATGTTATCCAAATTACCATCACAACTAGGCTAGGGGATATCAAAGACAACATCTTCTCGCACATCATAATAGCATATGAATCCATGTTCATATGGTTGACATAAATTCAAATGCACTTTCTAAACTTTACGCAATTCCAACTTCCTAACTTGATCTCCCAGCATGTTTTTTGACATTGATTTCAACACACTTGTAGCTTTAACCATCTAGAAAATGTTAATTTTCCAACATAGGATCTACAAGATGCATCAGTAGAGGAGATGGGAAGAGTATCATCCTTTAGTTGAGTTTTCATAAAACAATGGCCACCAGGATTTTCTGAGGATGAGTCTATTTGAGGAAATTTATGGGCAGAGTTGTAGCACTCCCATCAGTTGGAGTGATCCGGTCAACAAGGTATTGATAGGACCGGATGTGTTAGAAAATATGGAATAGGAAATGAATGTTATCTAGAATAATATGAAGGAATCATAGAACAAAATGAAAGTTATAAAAATCACAACACAATGTCTAAGGAAGTTTAGGTTGGGGAATAGGTGTATTTTTTAATCAATCACAAGAACAAGTCCTTCAGGATTTGATCTTGTATGCCAAGATGGAACCTCAGTTTTGTGCACCTTTTGAGATTCTTGAAAGGATTGTACCAGTAGCCTATCGACTTGCATTTTCTCCTATAGTGAAATTCCATGATTTTTTCCATATGTGATTGCTTAAGAATAAAGATAAATATGTTTATCATGTGATTTATTGGGTTGTATTGATTGATTGGGTTATATTGGAGGTGGAGCCAAAAGGAGAATTCCAGCCAGAACATCATTGTAACTTCCAAAGAAAGATGTGCATGCTCTGGGACTGATAAATCGAGTAGGTTAAGGTGTACTGGAAGAAATTTGGGCCCATGAAGGTACATGGGGGATCAAGGATTGTATGCTAGATATTTATCCTTATCTATTTTCTAGTTGAATGAATTGTTTTGGTATATGTACACACACACATACGCACACACAAAGATATATATATATATATATATATATATATATATATATATATATATATATATATATATATATATATATATGGATGTAAATAACACCAAAAGATGTGTAATAAATATTCAATAAGAAGTATAGGTGTCATGTCGTTATGGTTGTTATGTTTGTATGCTTGTCATGCTGGTTTTCTTCTGAGCAGCTTGATCATTGTAAATAATGCAACGAGATAAGTTACAAATATCCATTTGAAATATGATTTTGTTTTTGGAAGTATTGTTGGCTGTAGGTTTCATTGAACACCGAGGATGGTGTTCCCCCAAGGGGGAGGTATATGTAACAACACTAGTCAAAATTCCATGTAGTGAAGTTAATAAAGGAAAAATAATAACCAAGGTAATAGGATACGTATTTCGAGCTCAATTTTGGGAAAAAAATCATATCATGTGTGTTCATTTGGTTTATTATGGCTAAATTAAATTAGCAAAGGCAAAGAGAAGCAAATAAAGGATGAAAAAAAGGCAAAGAGAAGAAAATATCAAGCAAATAAAAGGATGAAAAAAAGGCAAAGAGAAGAAAATATCAAGCAAGGAAGAGCAGGATATATCCATTTGCATATATTATTTCCATATTATATGAGTTGTGCATGGAACATGTATGTGTGTTATTGGTTCTCTTGATGTCATTAGCATGGTTTTTTCCATGTGTGAATGTGATTTTCAACCATGAATTTCCATTTCTAGATATCCATGGTGTGGTGGGTTCTCTTTTAATTTGTTAAGATAGATTGTTGAATCATTTCTAAACTTAGTGAGGTGGTCTCCTAAGAAGAACACAAGGCCTAGTATTCCTTGGACTTGAGAAGTTTGGATTGTGGTAAATCCATGTTTTGTGTCCCTCGGTAGGCCTAGGAATCCTTGACCGATGAATGACGAGATATACGTTAAATCCTAGAGGTGTGTGCCATCGATCATACCTAGGAATCCTCAACTAGTGAATGTCGTGTTATATAGTAAATAATGTATGGTGGAGTTTAGATTAGGAATAGGAAACCTTGGCGAGTGAATGGTGGGATATATGATAAATCTTAGAGACTATGATGTAGGAAAGTTACTCATGTTGTTGGTGGAGCAATGTCTTTTTATCCTTTCTTTTTAGGGCCTAGTGATCCAATGGGGATTGTAGTAAAGCTTAAGGAAAACTGGATTGCTTTTTTTTTCCTACATTCATGCTTAGAATATGTCACAGGGGTGATTAGCTTAAAGAGATATTTGGTCCATCTCAATCTGTGGTAGGTTAGCTTGTGGAAGTCCCACACTTGGTTGGATTTTTGATTCATTAATAAGAGATTCTTCTTCTAGGTATTTCATGTGTAAATGTACTAGTTCATATATCATATTTATGGTTGTTATATGGTTGTTGTTTATGTTGGTTATATGTTGGTTATAAGTATGTTTTATGACAGACTTGATGTATGGATTTCATCATGTTTTTATTATAAATTGAATGTACAATAAATATATGACCTAATATATGATAATTTAGCTATTATGATAAGGAAACAATCCTTCTTTAAAAATCTCATATAAGTATAAGACTCATATGCTCAAATATGTTGTTATGACCTATGGATTCCATATTTGTGACATGTTTGATGAAATTCATGTTATGGGTAGTAGCTGTTAGATCAAGTACTTGTACTAGTGATTTCATTGGTAGATTTTTTTACATTTTCATTATTTATTTATGAAAGTTTCATGTGGTTTGAGGAGTGGCCTAACACCTGACCCTGAAAAAGTGGCTCATAATTTGCGATCCTTGGCTCAAAACTGCCTAAAAAAGTTCATAATTGTTGGCATGCCTTGGTGTGCGAGTGAATAGAAGGCCTCAGTCACATTCATGGCTTTTATCAGGAGCGGCTAAGGTTCCGAATCATTAAAATGTTAACTTGTCTCAGTGGTTGGTCACCTGGAAGGGTTGGTTGTTTGTTAAAGGTCTTATAGCTTGTGTGGAAGGTTATTTTTGTTTCGTTAAGTCAGATCCATTTCCTTAACTTTACATTGGGAGTTGAATAACATCATAGTATCCTCTTGTCACATGTTTACTACAATGGACCCATTAGCTTAGGCAAATTTTGGAGAAGGGTGTTACACTGATCTTTCACTTGGCCAATTCAATCACAATGTTGGCATTTGAAAATCTATGGTTTTTTGTGCAATAGAAGCAAGAAAATATGGATCATCCTGAAGGAATCCATCACTGTAAAATTGGGTGGGCTTGGAATATTTTGGAATATGAAAGGACACATCCTTTTCATATCTAATACAACTTCTATTATTGTTGTTCAAATCCTATTCTAAGGGTCTCATGAAGGTCTTAGGAAGTGAAGCTTGAACCTTCTCATCTGCATGCAAATTTTCTCCTAAAATGGGTCCATTATTTTGATCAATATTTGAGTACTAATTGGAGTCAGGCTCAAACATGGAGTTATTCTAAACAAGGAAAAGTTCAAAATTACATATATTCTTTTATAATTCATCTCACTATAGCTCAGACTCAAGCTCCAAAAAATCCATCTTGTCTTGAGCATTTTCTAAACATGTTTGAATGATAGAGAGAGTTTCCTTGCTAATTTGGACACTTTAATAAAAAATAGACAACATTAGAGTGTTTAATAATTCAAAAAAATTGTCAATTCTCGTTACAAGTACTCCATTAATTATTAATTTCTCTTTGAAAGAAAAATGAAAGGAAAAGTGGAAATTCTATAATTTGAATGTTGCATTAAATATCGACCATGTTACATGGCATACGAATGAATAAATCTATGAAAATCATCAATCGTGTTGTTATGCTATATCAAGGTTTCTGACCTTGTTTGGATGAATATGGATATTTAATCCGTGCAGGTGAAATACATGAGCACATGTTTACCATGTATGGAAACATGCTAGAACATGAAAATGAAATCAATTTAAGAGTATGTGTTCTTTAGAGTTGAGCCATTGCACAAAATAAAATGAAGAGGAAACACTTGGTACTAAAGCAATGAGTATAGGAGTGAAACAAAAGAGGCATTTAATTTTTTTCCTTGAAAAAGATGGAATTTATCAGATAGTATGGACGATTCAATTGGATATTAAAACTGCATGGGACGAACAAAAAATCTATGCGAACAAAAAGAGAACACACAGGAAATTCATAATTGAGATCATTTTTGTTTTAGGATAAAACCAAGGAAAAGAACCAGAAGAATGGGAACATGTCCAAAGTTAGCACCATGATTTTGTGGGAAATTCAAAAATTATGGAAAAAATTGGACCTCTAGCTTACAAATTAACATTACCTAGTCATATTGAAATTCATAATGTTTTTCATGTACCATTAAATAAGAAATATATTCATGATAGATCTCACATAATTGATTGGAAAATTATACAAGTGGAACCCATGTTGGGTGTGGAGCCTGATTATCTTGTTTATTTTCTATCATAGCATCGGACTCCTATACCTTAATGGGGCGGCAACGCCACCCATAATTAAATGCTGCCTGTGGGGGTTTAGGGGGCGGCTGCCCCCGAAGCTAAAAACAAATGTAAAATTTCCTTGCAAAATGATATTAATTTCTAGTCAATCTAGGTCGTGCATTAGGCGAATGATCTGATAGTATAAGTTATGTTTAGTTTAGGGTTTTTTTCCCTAGAAGTCAACCCCTCGCTTTGTATGAGGGTATAGTATTGAAGTTGTGTGTCGTATGTGTATTCTAAGAGAGAGAAACAGATAGAGATACTGTGAGAGAGAATAAAGGATATTACATCGGATCTATCGTTGGTTGTGTCTCTTCATTTTGTTGGATAATAGAAGTGAAAGACTTGCTATTCGGGGTGGACATAGACCAAACTGGGTGAACCACGTATATTTGTGTCTCTCTGGTTTTATGTGTTTCTTGTGTTTGTATTTCCAGATATTTTATGTGTTGCATTTCTCTCTAATACATAATTTTCTAACAACCTGAAGGAGACTTTCGAGAAGAACCTCTCTATATCCTAGACCAGAAAGAGATTTCGTTCTTGAATCAAGGCATCGTTTGGGTTAAAGTGCAATGGAAGCACCTTACTCGAGAAGAGTCAACATGGGAGCAGGAAAATGAAATAAAAATAATTATCCAACATTTTCCATAGGGAATTAACTAAGAAATAAACACCAAGGATGATGTTTCTTTCCTTGTTCACACTAAGCTGTGTTAATGTGAATGATACAAAAATTTTGAATTACATTTAAATACTCATGTAAATAAATAGCGTTATTAATAAGTAAATAATTGGATTGAAAGTACTTGGAATAGACACTTGAGTACGAGATTCCTGCTAAAGAAAACAAAAACAAAAATCTCATTGAGCTAACTCTTCCATGATAAATATGCTAGATAAAATTTAATGGAGAGAAGATAAAATCCATTAAATTGCTTAGTTTGGAAAAGATGCTAAGCTTTGATAAGCATAAAGTCACACAAGAGAAAAAAATCCGGCTTTTAAGGAAAAGCCAATGCAAGTGGACGTTGAAGATGGAAAAGGTGGCAGGTCGATAAAGGAAAATGGAATAAAGTGGCTGGTCGCTAAAATAAAAATGGAACATGGAAGAAAGGTATTAAATGCCTATGAAAAATATCGATAGAGTTGATATCGAAGGAAAATATTCTCAGCTCGGGGGAACTCGAGATACAATTCATGGTTGGGTTGCTAATGTGCTCAGTACGACTTGTTCCAGCAGTTTGGAAATCTGTGCATAATTATACGTCTGAATAATTTAATAATTACTTTGAATGATTTTTTAATTATTCTTATTCATGTGGTTATATATCTATAAATATAGAACGTATTTTAACGAAGTTGACCCTGTCAATATTGCAATAGACATATTATGTTGTGATAACTAATGTGCTATCGATATTATAAATATTTTGATAAATATCTAAGGACGCTATGAATAACGTATGAGGCAAATGATAAAACTCTGATGGTTATCAATTGTTAATTTAGAAATGCATGATGGATGATTTCTAATGAATTCATGTAAATTAACTCTAAAGAGGAGTGTGATCTTTGAGCAAAGTAGTGACTATTTTATCAAATGTGTATATCCATTATGGTAAATACTTTTTTAGATACATATTCTGGTGGTCGAAGCTAATTGGAATATATGTAGAGTAAGAGGAATTATTTGTGCTAGTTTTAATCATGCTCAACAGCTATACCATTAGCATTCTTCAAACATTCTTCAAATTGTTGTTTTATTGATAAAATTATTACAAAAACAAAACAAACCCGAAAGAAACAAAATTGGAATTTAATATTTTTGTGCTATATGACCTTCTTGGCTGAAATCCTTGTCATTAGAGAACGAATTTGGAAAAAAAAATAAGAGTGGAAATAAAGAGTGACAAAGATCACTTCTTTAGAGGTTGTTTTCTTTCGATGCTTGTGAAATTTAGGATTAGATAAGAAAGTAGGGAAGGAAAAAAAATATTTATTCGAATGAAAAGGAGAGTACTATTCATCCTGGTAGTGATTATGATGGGTTCCAAGGAGAAAACGGGGAATCCTAGTTACAAGCTAGAAATGGGAATCTAGGCATGATCGGAAAAACAAGGTATGTAACTCCATAATTAATAAACTGATACCATAGTTTGCATTCAAACTAAGGTTTTGAAACTGAGAGGTACTCATAGTGCAATGGTGAACATCAAGGAAAGGAAAACTATCCACTTAATTACGTGTTTTATTTCACATCTTCGATCATATTATTAATGGCCCCAGAAAGGGTTGATAGTGTGAGAAGGAGTCGTCAAATTCATGGATACATACTCATAAGATACCTATCATTGACAATTTTCATACTAGTGGCGTAGTAGAGCTGTGCTGCAGAAACGACCGTACCAGTCCCATGATTCTTGAAAGAGAAGGGGGAAAGGGCATCATAGACCACTACTAAAGTAAACAATACAAATTTAAAGATGAATTTAAACATACGTTTGCATTAGACACTGGCGCTACACATTTACGAAACATATAACACTGGAAAAGATTTTATAAATACCTTAAAGAGGAGAAAAATGATTCTAATTTTTACCAGTAACCTTTACATGATGACAATTCGCATTGAGCATGGCAAGAAAAATAGAACCTAGTTATTTATTAATGGGAAAAGTTATTTTAGAGAAAAAAATGAAGTACATATTATCTCATGCGAGATTATTTACTTATTAACGTAGCCCTAATAATAAAAATAAAGAAACATGATAAACACAAAAACCAACCAAGAATAGCCCATGAATTAATGTTGCTTCAATAATAGTCCATGAGTTACAAAAACAAATAGAGAACTAGCGTCGAGGGAACATCCAGAACTACAATTCAATGGTAGCCTCCAATTAACATTCAGTATGACGATATCCACAGGAGTAGAAAATGAATAAATAAACAAATAAATATAAATTAAAGGGGTACATCAGCATATTCACGAAATCATCAAAAACACTCAAAGGAAGATCATACACACATAGTCGAAAGTGAAAAATGAAATGTTACCTGTGATCACGACGCTTTTATTTTTCTCCTTGATCCCTATGACAGAGCATGATGGGTCAGTCAGTGGTATAATGGAGAAACCATAGGGTTGTGAAAATGTTATTGTGAACTTCCAAACATAGGCAAAATTATGAACCGTAATTTAGGAAAAGAAGAATAAAATACCTAGT